>MU228142.1:2714383-2724489 GCA_018584345.1 Thuja plicata | reverse complement strand
TGACCTTGATCTTTAGTTAGATATGTTTTAGATCCATTAGGATGCTTTAAAACATTTACAATATGCTTTCTTGACCCTTAAGTTAAGATTTAAAACAAATAAAAACTCTATAAATAGAATTACATTGTTTTATCTGACATGTAAAAATCAGATCCACTTTTTTTGGGTTCTTTAACTGACTGTCAGTTCTGATGGTCGAGCTACTCTGTCAGTCTGTCGATTTTCTTCTCCGTCAGTGTTCCTTACTTGAACTATTCATTGGGTATGCCTTTTTTTCTTTGTCGATGATGTTCTCAAAACTGTATCGTTAGGTATGCTTGTTGTTAGTAATTTCTATACTTAGTATTTTCACGTTAGATATTTTGTTCTGTCGGGTATGCTTGTTGTCCGCCAGTTATGCTTATACTGATGACCTTCATCATGTTTTCCCCTTTAAGTATACTAATGGAAAAACTTAATGTCATCAACCCAATGTAAGTTACTTAAGAATTTTTGGAAGTTAGTGTTATATTTTGAAAGATGATAGAAATGGAAAGATTGACTCCAAAGGTGAAGAAGGAATATTTTTAGGGTATTCTACCAAAAGCAAGGCTTATAAATGTCTTAACAAATCCTCTAACAAAATAATTGAAAGTGCAAATGTCAAAGTAGATGAATTTGCTGAGAAAAATGATGAGGAAAGTAGAAAGGAATCGGAAGACTACAATAGGTTTGTCTAAAGTGAAGAACCTAAAAATCTATCCAAGCAACAATGTATCGCTCTCGAGTGACAGAACAATGCACCCGAGCATCAAGCTGCAAACACTGAAAATTAGGAAATTTCTCAAAATGAGGCACCGAGTGATGAAGATCAAAATGAAGGTCAAGATGATGATTAGATTGATGAACAAAAGGATAAACCGATACTTGCCAAGTATGTCAGAAGACACCATCCACAGATTCAGATCATAGGAGATAAGAAGGTTGGAATGAGAACAAGAAGTAAGTCACTAAATAATAGATGTTTAATTTATAATTTTGAGCCTAAATCTATTAATACTACACTTAAAAATGAAGAATGGGTTAGTTTTATGAATGAAGAGATAGAACAGATTGAGAATAATAGAATATGGACATTAGTACCTAGACCAGATGACAAGAATGTCATTGCTACCAAATGGATATTTAGAAGCAAGCTGAATGAGAATGGACAAGTCACAAGAAACAAAGCAAGATTAGTATGGAAGGGGTATGCACAAGAACAAGGTATTGACTATGGAGAAACCTTTGCACCCGTTGCTAGACTAGAATGATTTATAAGTAGACTTGTTTATGTTGTATTCAAAGGATTCAAGGTATACCAAATGGATGTCAAATATGCATTCCTAAATGGAATACTAGAAGAAGAGGTATACATTGAATAACCAAAAGGTTTTGTTGATCTTAACAAGAGAAACATGGTTTGTAGACTACATAAAGAATTTTATGGATTAAAACAAGCACTGAGAGCATGGTATGAAATACTTCACTCCTATCTCATAAGTTTTGTCTTTATAAGAACAAGTGAAAACTATAACCTATATTTAAAAGAAGATACTGATGATAATATTCTGATTGCTAAAATATTTGTTGATGATATCATATTTGGTGGTAATGATATGTGTAGACACCTAAAAATGGTTCATTGCTTATGCCCCCTTTCTAACATATCTTCTATATTGTGTGTTTGATCTTTATCATTCACTAATATTCTGTCATTTCTCCATGTCATCAATTACTAACATTTCTACTCTCTTTATCAAATTGATCATTTTCCTAATCAATTCCGATCAACCCTAAACATATCCTATTCAATCCTAAACCATTCCAAACCTTCCTAAATTAATTCAAACACATTCTATTCTATTCCTAATCACTTTTAGAATTGTTTGTACTCATTCTAACCATTCTGGGGCATTGTCCAAGATCATCGATGCCTAATTAACCCAATTTCCAAACAGATCAAAACCCTATTTCAATTCAATTAATCTTTTCATCATTTTAGGAGCATTTTCCAAGTTCATCGATGCTTCGTATCCCCTTAATCAGCCATTTGATAACATTGTTAAAGATCATCGGTGTTATCGCTATCAATCTATCAATATCAATTCAATAGTGTTGTTCATATTTGTCAATACTATTTCTGATTATCATTTCAGGAACATTGTCCAAGATCATCATTGTTTCCCCATTTCAATTTTAATCTTGCAATGCCATCAAAGTTCATTGGCGCTTTTCAATCATTCCCAATCATTATTACGCAGGCGCATTGTCAAAGCTCATTGATGCCTCATGATTTCCTTAACTATTCTAAAACCCTCAGAATTGATCCTAAACCTAATCAATATTATCAAAATCATTTCAATTCAATATCAACACCTTAAATTCAACCTATAACCTACTAAAATCCCCCTTTGGATGAAAAACCCATAGTTTATCCTAAGTCCTAATTGAATAAATAAATAAACTATATTTTTTCCCCTTTTCCCTAAGTCTCCAACAATTAATTAATTTTTATTAATTAATTGGCTAATTTCAATTTATGAGATTTTCATAATTTCATAAATCTAATTATTGATTTTGATGAGTATTTCATAATATTGAATTATTAATTTGATTAATGATTCCTAAACCCACCTAAATATTGTATCCCTTAATTGAGGATTCTCATCCCTATTAAGGTGCTTCACAAATATTTTCAATGTCTCCTCATTTGATCTCCCCCATATCATGCTTCCTAGCATCTCACCAACCAAATCTCTTCATTATTCATGGATTCTTGCAATCCTCACCTAATTGATCCTCATTTCCTATAAATTGAGAGTTATTCCTCTCATTCAAGGAACCACAAGATATTGAGAAAACCTCAAGATCACTCACTTCTAGTACTCTCATTAGAAAACTTGGCTTCTTGTGCAAAGTGTGTGTGCAAAGAGCAACATTAATCTCATTATGGAGAAGAAAGAAGGGCATTAGCACTACATTTGAAGGGAGTTTGTTTGTGTTATTTTGCATATGTTTCAACTCTTGTTTAAAATGGTTTTAATGTTAGATTAGTTACGGTAGCATATTGTTTAGGGTTTTTGGTTACTTAAATATGCTTTCTAGTCCCTTTTCTGGTCTTACATTTTGTGAACCTAACGTGAATGGAACACGGAACCTTCTGAAAGGGACTAGAAAGCATATTTAGGTAACCACAAGATTTTGAGAAAACCTCAAGATCACTCACTTATAGTACTCTTATTAGCAAACTTGGCTTCTTGTGCAAAGTGTGTGTGCAAAGAAAAGAGACTAGAAAGCATATTTAGGTAACCACAAGATTTTGAGAAAACCTTAAGATCACTCACTTTTAGTACTCTTATTAGCAAACTTGGCTTCTTGTGCAAAGTGTGTGTGCAAAGAGAAACATTAATCTCATTATGGAGAAGAAAGAAGGGCATTAGAAATACATTTGAAGGGAGTTTGTTTGTGTTATTTTTCATATGTTTCAACTCTTGTTTCAAATGGTTTTAATGTTAGATTAGTTAGGGTAGCATATTGTTTAGGGTTTGTGGTTACCTAAATATGTTTTCTAGTCCCTTTTCTGGTCTTACATTTGGTGAACTCGACGTGAAATACACTTAAATGATGAACTTTTTTGTGTCTTTTTTAGGTACCTAGAAGAGAGCTACGCAGGTGGTCACTGAAGTTGTGTAGGTGGTCATTGTTCCTGCGCAGGTGGTCACTGTTTCTGTGCAGGTGGTTAAGTCCCGCGTAAGTGGTACCCAGACCTACGCACTTGGAGCCTAGAGTTGTATAGATGGCTTCTTAGCTATGAATTTGGTCATATGGGATTCTCTTTTAGGGTTAAGGATCAGTCTTTGCATGTTTACGAAGCCATTCTATATTTTGGGCTTTCTCCTCTGCTTTTTCTCTATTTTCAAGTTAAAATGAACCCTAAACTATTCAAATGAATCCTAAAGCTGGTTAATGAACCCTAATATGGTCAATGAACTTCACATTTTTATTTGAAAGGCCTAAAATGAACATTCACATTTGCATTTGGGCTCTTAAAATGGATCTTATCTAGCCTAGGGTTTCATATTATCAAGCTTTTTAAAATTTTAAGCAACTTGCAATCTAGCCTAACTAGGGGTAGAAATGGACTATTTCATGCAAGATCAAGTTTTTTAAGCTATTAAGGGGCCTAAAAAAAAAATTCCTATCTGATTTGGGTACCTAAAATGAACTCTAACCTAGTTTAGGATCAAATGCAAAATTTGGCTTTAAGGTGTTCCTAAACCACTTCTGATGCACATGCAAGCTAGTTAGGGTTTCTATTTCACTTCAATATTTTCAAATCAACTTGAATGGAATAAATAATGAACCCTAGATGTGTTTATGATAATATTGCATGCTTACATGTTAAGAAAACCTCTATTTTTGCAAGTTTTCAGTCATTTTTAGGCTTCTGATCAGTTGTTGCGTAGGTGGTCAATGTTGTTGCATAGGTGGTCAGAAGCTGCATAGGTGGGAGCCTACTCCTATGTAGGTGGTCCCCTAGTTTTGCATAGGTGGTAGCATATTCCTTTGCAGGTGGTAAAAGTGATGTTTTTCAAGCAATTTCTTGGATTTTTGCATTCCTATACTTGTTTCTGCACTTAGACTACTGGATTTTGGTGTTACTGATGATTTGTGCAACATGTTGGCAATCATGGGATGAAGATTGAATCCTAAAAACTGCTATCGATTTTCAATGCAGGACATTTTTTAGAAGACCTTGTGTTTTCCCAAACTCTTGTGCTTTCGTTTTGTAGTTAGAAAACATTTTATTTTGGTGCTTGAAAAGAACCTTTTGCTTTCATGTGTCTAATGTGTTTTCTAGATTGTAAATCCCTAAGAATCATATGAGTGTATCCTCTCCCTTCAAGTTCATGGATCTTGGGTGTAAGAGAAACTCGTATCATTCTTATAGAGTGGATACCACCCAATTGCTTTAGTAGAGCCACTGAGAGTGGATGCCCAACCGGTGATAGGATACATCCAAGCCCATCCAATCGGGATACAAATATGCCATTGTGATTAATCTCACAATGGATGGGTTTTGAATGTGTTATACTGGGAATAAGATCTCCCTCAGTACCCTTGTGGTGCGTTAAAACCTATAGAATGTAACTTTCATAGGCTAGGAGGCCTCCATAATGAAGCTAATATGTTTCACATATAACCACTTGAATGGATGCCCTTATTAAACACTATGTCATAGTAGCCATAAACCTTCTATTTGTTGGTGTGGAAGGTCGGAGACCAACTAAGACGCCCCACACTTTTGTGGCTATTAGTTGAGACTACAAATCCCTTGTGAAGTGATGACCCTTGGGATTTGAAGCTTGGAGTGCCTAAGAAGTGAGTGCACATGTAAGGAGGATCCCATGCCTCCAAGCTTCTAGGTTGTCCACTATTAGTAAGAATGGATAAACTTCATTTCAAGTGGGGATTCAACAGATATTTTCTTTCCATCCTTAGGTTGTGATGTGTTTGTTTCAATTTTACAATAGCCATTCTTCACAATGTGTCTTGTGTGGTTGTTTCAAAATTTTAAAGAACAATTTCAAAAACATTCCAAACATTCTATTCTATTCTCATGCCAAACACTCCAAACATTTCAAAAATATTCTCAAACATTCTTGAACACTTTGATTCTTCCAAAAACATCTTGTTTCAAAACCTTGTGAACATATGGAGACCAAAAACATTTATCTTGGATCCTTGTGGTTTGCTTCATTCTTGTATATCCATATCATAATCCCTTTTGCATAAATTGCATTAGTGTCCTTGCATTTTTCAATCTTGATCCTCTTTTATTAAGCTTGCATAATAACAACATATTTCCTTGCAAAAAAATCCTCATATTGCACTTAGATCCTTTTCAAAAAATTTGTAAAAATCCCAAAGGGATTCAAATTTTAGGGTCTTATCTTATGTCATTGAAGAGAGAATCTTGACTTGGTCCCTTATTCCCAAATTTCAAACCCCCCTATCATTTGGTCTCACTCCATGTTTTTCATGTTGGATTGGACCTAGTCCCTTTTTATCCCTTTATTGAATTGATCCCCTTTAAAGTCAAGATTCCTATTCACTCTCCTAAGGTTAGACTCTTAGGTTTACAATTTCCAAAGATTTTTCAAATCCAAAAAAACATCAACTGCATTAAGCCATAGGTTGCTTTGAATACATCATCCAAAGTCCAAATTTGCATTCACATAAAGTCCTTGCTTATTTAGGTTGCATTTTCATCCTAAAAGTCCCTCAAAAATTCCAAAAAAATCTTGCATTTGCATATAGTCATCATGTCAATCTTCACTAGGTTCCAAGCATCCAAAAGGAAACAAGAAACTTATCAACCCATGTTTCCATCACAATGAAAATCACAATTACCTTTTGATCAAAGATAAGATATACCTTTGCAACAACAAGATTTTAAGCCAAGACATATGACACCAACACAACCAAACAATCAATTCCATCAAGTCCATTCAAACATGAATCAAAAGTTGCAAGAAAAATTGGATAAAGAAAATAAAATCTTGGAAGAGAGTGTTTCAAAGATGATAAAGAGTAAAAAGGAGATGACCAAACTCCTTAGATAACCAATAGAATCTTTTGGTGAAATTGACACACAATATCTCATTGAGAAATCAAAGATACCCAAACTCATTTTACAACTCAATGAGGCAAATGAACAATTTAACAAATCCCAATTCAATCATGTGCAAAAGAAAATTCTTTTCAACCAAGTTCCAGATCATCCTCAATTTAATCAAGTTTCAAATCAGTCTCTATGTGCTCAAATTTAAAATCAATCATTCAACCAAGTTCCAAATCAAACCTTTCAACCTGACTGTGGCATAATTCAAATGGGACCACCACCAAATTACAAACCAATCTTCATTCAAATGTAACCAAGTGATCTTTGAACAATTTCACAACCTCTTGTGCCAATCATGCAGACAAGACGATCGATACCAAGATCACAAACATTAACAATTCTTGAGGAACCTTTTGTGTCCTCCATTTCACCACCAATGTCTTATCAAACAAAGGAAAATTCAAATCTAACATCTTTTGAACATCAACCAATCATAATCAATAAGAAACCTTTTGTTGAACATGTTCATTCCAAAAATTATTCCCAACATTTAAATACTAATGAGGTATCACAAACAAGACCCATCGAGCAGCACAAGTTCAAATCCAAACTTTTAAAGAATTTGTTTCAAAAATTGGATCAAACAAATAATTTACCTGTGTCTAGCAATGGCTCACCCCAGAAAAATCACATGGATGACATACCTGTTTCCCCTCAAGACATTGAACTTCAAGAAACATCCATGTTTCCTTCCACCCCTTCATCCCCACATTCCTCCCAAGAGAAATTTCCTCCTTCCCCATCAAGTGTTTCTTCCAACAATGCAACCTTCCAATGGCTATCCATGAAAGACATCCAAGCTATTCCTATGCATAGCCCAAGTTCCTTTGAACCAATTCAACCATGTCCTCCCATTTCAATCAATCCTATTCATGAGATTCCTATCCAAATTCCATCTTCATCATATCAAAATGTTGACCCCTTTACAGAACCCCCCTTGCATGTCCAAATTCATATCCCATGTCAAGAGGATGATAAAAAGAATGAAGAAACATGTCTAAAAACATATCAAGATCAAGACCCCTTCAATGACCAATTCTATCCTAATTTTGACCAAGATCCCATTTCCCTTGAGCCTCGTGATGATCCCACTATCCTTATCCCCCTATCCAAAATGATCCTTTTCCACCTCAAGAGAAAAATATCCTTCCAAGTCCCATTGACCTCCCACTTCCCAATAAAGATCATGATCTCCCTTCCATGCCTTCCCAAGATCCCTTTCCAAGTCAAGATCAAGGTGACCCTTCACCTTCATGTCCTCCAAAAGATCTCATCATCCCTTTGGATCCTCCAATAGCTCCCATCATCCCTTTAGATTCCCCACAAGATCCTATCCTACTAGATGATCTTGTCTCTGCTCATACTCCATCAAAGGCTTCTATTGTTCCTTGTGCTCCCCCTTGTGATTCAAGCACATATATGCAAGTTTTTCATGAACCCCTTACACTTCAAATGGGTTCCCCTGGTTTTATTGAGTCTAGTCCACCTCATGGTCCTACAAGTCATTCCATATCATTCGCACCTCATAATAATGGACTCGCGTCTTCTAGCTGTTGCCCAAATTTCCCATTCTGTGCATTTGGTCTGGTTTTCCCCTGTCTGGTTTCTTCTGTCTTGTTTTCCAGGGTTTCACTTCTCTACTAAAATCCTTAAAGCCTTAAAACCCTAGGTCTCTTATGTTTAAGCGAGGTAATAAACCCTAGGCCATGGCTCTTATATTTCATCGTTACTTTTCTAAGTTACTTAGAGCATGTTCTTTATTCCTAAGTCGCTTGATCGCTTCAGCCTGGGCGAATATTCTTTTCTTTCTCCCGACTTCGCTATTCCTTGTATCGCGTGGTCTGATGATCTTTCAGAATATTCCCTAAATGTCTCCTGACTTAGCATTCATTCTTTGGTCGCGAGGTCGCTAGATAATGTCATAAGCCCTATGCCAGTTGGGACCCACCCTCAGTCGCTTGATCGCGGTGAAATTTGATTCAAGTTATTAAGTTGCGCGACGAGCTGCCAATCACAGTCATCACGCAATCGCGATCTATTCTTGCCCAGGTCCCATTCGTTCCTGACTGTGTGACGAGCCGAAGGATAATGTTATCATGTTGTCGCGAGTTGTTTCTAAGTCGTCATGATTGGGCCGCGAGTCAGCGGCGAGCTGAAAGAGCAATTTGGTCACGCAGTCGCCGAGCAGTTCAGGAAAAGAGAAAGGGGTTGTGAGTGTGCGACTGAAGAGGAAAGTGGCTCGTCGCTCAGTCGTCGATCGAAAGGGAGAAATAGAAATCAGCTCACGGGTATGTGACCATGTAAAAGACAACTCATCGCTCACTCACCGAGTAATGAACACAAAGGAAGATCTGTCTGCGGGACTGCGACGAGCTACAGAGAAGGTGCCATCGCGGGGTCGCTAAGCAATAAAACAAAGGAAAGGGTTGCTCGCGACTGCGCGATCAATAAAAGAAAGCTACTCGTCGCTCGATCGCCGATGTTTCTAGGATATCAGAGATCAGCTCACGACTGAGCAATTGACAAAAGAAAAGGCCTCATCGCGCAGTTGCCGAGCAATCAAATGAAAGAAGAAATGGCTCGCGACTGTGCGATTAATGAAGAGATAGCTACTTGTCGCGGGATCGCGGCACATTTAAGGGCATCCTCAATTTTATTGCGACCAGGCGACAGCCATCCGATGCAAATCTCAGAAGATCCAACGGTGGTCGCTAAGTCTGGTGATCAAAGTGCCCTACAGAGAAAGTACTCCCGATTCAGTGACAAGGGTCAGTCAGGATGTCGCTAGAAAGATTGAAGGACACATAAAAAATGTTAAGAAAAGTGAAAGGGCTCAGTGCTGGGTTCTCCCGACTTGGCGACTAAGTGTGTTCGCGTGGTCTCGAGACAGGAAGATAGCATCTGGCGATCAGGCGACAAGCTGTGGCGGTTAAAGATGACAGTTAGGCGCTGGGTCACTAGAAGAAAGGTGAGTTAAGTGAAATGCCTCGCGACTTTGATTTCACAGAGTCGGGATGTCGCTGGATCTGGATCAAGTTAAACAGAGGTAAAAAAGTGCTTTTATTTCCAGGTCGTGAGAATTTACCATGGTTAAGGTTTGATGCTCGCGACAAGGAGACTAGCCGTTGGTCGCTAGGTCGCAGGACTTCAAATTTCAAAAAATGGCAGCAGGATGACAGGGGAGAGCGCTCGGCAGCCATGGTTCCTCCGTGCTCGTGTTCCAGAACTGATCAGAAGGTTTCAATTGTAGGGGACCATATACAGAGTAGTTTTTTGATCCCTGGAATGGATTTGTTTGAAGTCTTCATGGCCCAGGGTGTTTTCTCAGATTCAGAGAGTGGAGAAGGATGCAGAGTCAATCACGAAGTTATTGCTCTCTCAGGTGCAGTTGGCAAAGGGA
>MU228142.1:2696624-2707953 GCA_018584345.1 Thuja plicata | reverse complement strand
CTAGAACTTGGAGGTCTCATCTCGGTTAGCATAAGGTCCCACAACCTTGAGATGATTCCCATGTTATACTGGATTATCAAGACCAAGAGAGCTTGAGATCAGAGGTGCAAATTCAGTGTATAACACTAGAAAGTATCATATTGGTCAAAGAAAGCATTATCAAGTCAAAGGTTCAGAGCTCCATGCAAAAGGTATATTGAAACCCTTACATTTCCAAGAAAATTCAAATGGCCATGGTCTTAATAATCAATCTACATCTCAAGGTGTTGGCATCCCTTAAAAATCCAAACCTAAATGTATACCTCCCCCTTCAACCCTTCCATCCATCCTAGGTCCATATATTCCTCCCTCAACTAGCTTGCAATCCCCTTACCCTTTTCCAAATGCAAGTCAACAACAGAACACATCCTGGAGAACCTTCCATCCATCCAAAAATCCTTCATACAATTCCTATCCATCCATGAATTCCATTCCCTTTCAAAGCAATTTGGATGCCAAACATAAAGTCTACAAGTCAAGCAATCCACATGCTATCAAGGATCAACATGTTGAGTACAATCGACATGTATAGTACAATCGACATGTACAAAAGAAGAAAATTTTGATACAAAATAAAAAAAGAATTATATAAAAGGCTACAAAGGCCCATTGATAAAAAAATAAATTCAAAAGCCATATGGGTTCCAAAATCCATTGTGCAAGCAATACATTCAAAGGACCCTCAAAATAATGAAAAATCAAAAAGCATGTGGATTCCCAAGAAGCTCCTTGAAGCACAGAGTCCTAAAGAAAAATCCAAATTGGCATCCAAAATTGCTATCCATTCAAGTAAATGTCTTCCATCTTCCAAACCTATTTTGGGTCCTTGTGTCCCAAAATCCATATCCTTTTCTCCATTAAGCCTTCAAAATCCAAAATCTCATTTTTCTCTATCACTCCATCACCCCTCAAGATGTGTGCCAACTTTGTCCTTGCATCCATTTCCTTCCACTTCAAAGAAAGTTGGCGTACATTCCCTTCATTACCCAACACCTATTTTCCAACCTATCCAATCCCTTGCATAAAGCTTGTCTCATCCTTATCTAATCACCCACTTCATATCCCTTTTTCATTACCCTACCAACATCTTTACGCAATATATTTCAAAAGCACATTTCAAAGAGTAAGGCGCTTGAGTCATCCGTCCAGTTTTTTTCCAAAAAAAAAAAGTAAAAAAAAAAAGAGAACATATAAAAAAAATGAAAAAATGAAAAAGTTGCCTTGATGAAAACCTGGCAAACGAGCATCTTGGCAACACAAAAAAAGAGTCAAGAGAAATAATTTTGTCCAATAGTGAAAACTTGGCAAATAGGCTCTTTGGGCTAGTACCATGATGAAAACTTGGCAAACAGGCATCATGTGTAATTCTATGAGCTTCTTTCAGTCTATATTTGGGGGAAAATTTCATTGGCATTATCCTCCATTATCCCTAGCATGCCCTCCATTATCCCCAGCATGTCCTCCATTATCTCATCACCTTTTCCCCAACTTTGATCTTGACACAGTTACAAATCTTCCTTGAAGCATCACATGTCCTATTTTCTTTAAATTGTCTTGATCCCTTTGGTCTACATTGCCTATCCTATCGCAACCTTTCATCCATATTCCATATACCTTCTCATTATCCCTGATTGATCTTGCTTATCCTACCCATATCCTATCATTATCCTTTTCATATCCTAAACTTTTCCCTATCCAAAATCCCTATCTTGGTCTTGATAAAAACAAGGATGTTCAAAGAAAAACCTCTTGACATGACCATTCCTTTCTTTCCATCGAGTGCACTATCTCATTACCTTATCATTGTCATGTCCAGTCCCCCAGCTTGGTGAAAAAATTTGTTATCTCATTTCTTGGATAGTCCTTGGCACCTAACCAGATCCAATGCAATGACCCTTAGCCTTTGTCCATCTACCAGTCCATTTCTCCTTTCAAAATGTCCTTCCCTTGCTAGGCACTAGGGGAAATTTAAAAAAATCCTAAAAATCCAAATAAGCAGCTCAAAATTCTTAAAAAAATCAAATAATGTCCTGAAAAAATTGCTAAAAATCAAATAATGTCCTGAAAAAAATGGCTAAAAATTCAAATATGATGCTGGAAAAATCATAAAAATCATAAAAAGTCTTGAAAAAAGATCATCACAAAAAATCCAAATATATCAAAAATCCTAAAAATTGCAAAAATCTCTTCAAAAATCTGCAATAAATTTTTACATACTTGTCTTCCTTTTGTGAATTGAACATCATGTTTGCAGACATCAGTTGCAAAATCATCAATCTATGCTTAACAAAATCATATTCTCACAAATGTGATCTGAATCATTGTGACTCAACATTCAAATCTGGTTGGACTGTTCCATCTTTCGACCTTTTCTATCAATCAATCTGTCCAAGCTATCAATCAATTATCCAATCAGTCAATTTCCAAACTAAGCTATCAATCAATGAACATTTAATGCAAGTAACAAAAGATCAGAATGGTTGTTGGCTCACATTGTTTCAGTGAGAGTTTTACTTTTATTGATTTTATTTTCTGATCATGTTCCTATGCTACTCGATGATATTATCTGAACTTATGAGAGTAGCCGGGATGGTTCATGACCAATTGCTTTTGCTTTATATTCTGCCTATTTGATGATCTCATGAAATTTTGGGGCATGTCTGCTACATGTTTTGGGATGGAGAATATCATCCTATGTCTGCATCATGTTTGTTTACACAAAAGGATGACTTTCTCGCTCTATATTTTGTGTCACGATGCGCCGCATCCTCTTTTGTAATATCAAAATAAGCTCTTATAACAAAATTGCACTTTTGAAAGCCAAAATATTTCTATCTTATTCCCATTTCTTCGTCTAATTTATTTTTTCTCCTAACATTTCTTATGTCAACCCTATCAATCATCCTTCTTTCCAAAAAATTATCCTCCTAAAAAGAGGGGCAAAATGTAGACTCCTAAAAATGGTTCATTTCCTATGCCCCCTTTTTAACATATCTTCTATATTTTATGTTTGATCTTTATGATTCACTAATATTGTGGCATTCCTCCATGTCATCAATTACTAACATTTCTACTCTCTTTATCAAATTGATCATTTTCCTAATCAATTCCTATCAACCCTAAACCAATCCCATTCAATCCTAAATCATTCCAAACCTTCATAAATCAATTCAAATACATTCTATTCTATTCCTAATCACTTTTAGAATTTTTTGGACTCATTATGACCTTTCTAAGGCATTTTCCAAGATCATCGATGCCTAATTAACCTAATTTCCAAACCGATCAAAACCCTATTTCAATTTTATCAATCTTGTCATCATTTTAGGAGTATTGTCCAAGTTCATCGATGCTTCATATCCCCTTAATCAGCCATTTGATAACATTGTCAAAGATCATCGGTGTTATCACTATCAATCTATCAATATCAATTCAATAGTGTTGTTCATATTTGTCAATACTATTTCTGATTATCATTTCGGGAACATTGTCCAAGATCATTGATGTTTCCCATTTCAATTTCAATCTTACAATGCCATCAAAGTTCATTGGCATTTTTCAATCATTCTCAATCATCATTACGCGGGCGCATTGTCAAATCTCATCGATGCCTTGTGATTTCCTAAACTATTCTGGAACCCTCAGAATTGATCCTAAACCTAATCAATATTATCAAAACCATTTAAATTCGACATAAACACCTTCAATTTGACCTATAACCCACTAATTTCCCCCCTTGCATGAATAACCCATAGTTTATCCTAAGTCCTAATTGAATAAATAAATAAACTTTATTTTTTCCCCTTTTCCCTAAGTCTCCAACAATTAATTAATTTTTATTAATTAATCGGCTAATTTCAATTTATGAGATTTTCGTAATTTCATAAATCTAATTGTTGATTTTGAGGAATATTTGAGAATATTGAATTATTAATTTGATTAATGATTCCTAATCCCACCTAAATATCATATCCCTTAATTGAGGATTCTCATCCCTATTAAGGTGCTTCACAAATATTTTCAATATCTCCTCATTTGATCTCCCCCATGTCGTGCTTCCTAGCATCTCACCAACCAAATCTCTTCATTATTCATGGATTCTTGCAATCCTCACCTAATTGATCCTCATTTCCTATAAATTGAGAGTTATTCCTCTCATTCAAGGAACCACAAGATTTTCAGAAAACCTCAAGATCACTCACTTCTAGTACTCTCAATAGCAAACTTGGCTTCTTGTGCAAAGTGTGTGTGCAAAGAGAAACATTAATCTAACTATGGAGAAGAAAGAAGGGCATTAGAACTACATTTGAAGGGATTTTGTTTGTGTTATTTTGCATATGTTTCAACTCTTGTTTAAAATGGTTTTGAATGTTAGATTAGTTAGGGTAGCATATTATTTAGGGTTTGTGGTTACCTAATGCTTTATAGTCCCTTTTCTGGTCTTACAATATGTTATGCAAATCCTTTGCTAATGAAATGAGAAAAGAGTTTGAGATGTCAATGTTTGGGGAGATCAAATTCTTTCTTGGTCTACAGATTTTTCAACATGATGCAGGCATCTATATCACATAATCCAAATACATCAAGGAAGTACTAAAGATATTCAAGATGGAAGACTTCAAGCCAATTGGAACACCTATGGAAACTTGATGCAAGCTGACAAAGGAAGACAAGTCAACCAAGGTAAATTAGACTCTATATATATCTATGATTGGCAAACTCGTGTATTTTTTTCATACTAGACTAGACATAGCACATGCAGTTGGAATAGTTGAAATATTCTCTGCTAATCCCAAAGAATCACCCAGAATATTGTCAAAAGAATTCTGAGATATCTAAATAATACCGAGGACTATGGCTTATGGTATAAAAGAGAAGGGAAATTTGGGCTTCAATTCTATACAGACATTGATTGGGCTGGAAACTTAGATGATAGAAAGAGCACAAGAGGAGGAGCATTCTTTATGGTGATAGACTTGTCACATGGATAAGTAAGAAGCATGGATGCATCTCACAATCTTCTGCAGAAGCAGAATATGTGGTTGCTACTGAAAATTGCTCTAACATTGCATGGATCAAAAAATTACTGGAAGGTATGAATATGAAAATTATTGAACCAGTGATTATCTATTGTGAGAATACTAGTGCAATAAACATTTCAATAAGGAACCCTACCATTTAAGCTAAGACAAAGCTTATTTCTATCAAGTATCATTACTTAGGAAACAAGTGCAAGAGAAACAGGTGATACTTGAATATTTTCAATCCAAGGAACAATTAGCAGACATATTCACAAAGCCCTTACCTAAAGAGACATTTGAGTACCTAAGAAAGAGACTAGGGGTCTGACCCTTGTGAATTGGTCACTAAGATGACTAGGACGCTGCATCAGCCTACACATAATCAGAAGATCATTCATGTTGATGCAAGAAAAGAGATGGACTAAAAATATCTATCAATACAAATAAAGGTACTTATCTACGCCGATCACCAGAATTATGTTAGAGTAGTCTAGTATAGCTAATAATTAATTCATTTAATTATTAGTCTATCTATTCTTTGCTTAAGTTTCACTTAGGCACTTTATAATTCTTTAGGGTTTCCTTTAGGGTTTCATGATTCCTTTTATAAGGATTCACTTCTTTGCATTTTAGTAAGGAGATTGTAATTTGTAATTCATTTGTTGAATATAGAAGTTTTTTCTCTCAACATGGATTTCTAGTCTCTGGCCTTTTGGCCGCCATAGCTTCTTCTCTTCTTGTATATTTCTTGCTTCTCTGTGACAGTCTTGCATGTAGGTGGTCTTGGGAGGATTTGATGTTTATCAAATCTAACATGGTATCAGAGCACTCCTGTTGTTCACTGTTCTAGTTTTTTTTTTAAGCAAGCTCATCTCAGTTCGAGGGTTTGAAGCTCGCCAATCTTTTCTAGCATTTTTCCTTGGTTCTGGGGGGTCTTTATTTTTTGTGACACTTTGGACCAAAACTGACCTCACAGTTGCGTCCAGAAGGCCCAAAAAACCCAGAAACCATATAAGGCACGTCCGATTTGGACACCGAAGCCTCAGGGACGAATTTCGTGGCCTTCCAGGGCCGTACGGGAATGTTTTTCGATGCAAAAATTGAAAAAAAAATTTAAAAACAATTGTTTTTTGCATTAAATTAAACGCGCGCAGTGCAAAATAGTTTGGGCCACCGCCGGGCCACCGGCGCTCCTCCGCCACCGGTCGGTGGCCGGCCCGCCACCCTGTGCGCCCCGCGGCCCCCGTCGCTTCCTCGATCCACCGCCTCCCAGCCCGCCTCCCACCCCGGCGCCCTCCGCTCCCGCGCCACCTCCGCGGTCCCCACCGCCCAGCGCCCGCTCTGCGCCCCCGCGCCACCTTTTCTCTGCGCCACCTCCTCCGGCCGTGCCACCACCAGGGCCCCCGCGGGCTTTTTTAGCCCTGCGGGTGGTCATATGGGCAACCAGGAGCCCGGGCTTAGCCCCTGAGCGCGCCATGCACCCGGGGGCCCAAATTTGTTAGCCCCTAGGGCTCTATTTTGCCCTTTTTTTGTTTTTGGAGGTACCTGGGCCTTTTTTGCGATATCTAGAGCATACAAAGGTCTTTTCTGACTTCCATATACCATCGGAAAG
The DNA here is from genome assembly GCA_018584345.1 of Thuja plicata. Lineage (NCBI taxonomy): Eukaryota > Viridiplantae > Streptophyta > Pinopsida > Cupressales > Cupressaceae > Thuja > Thuja plicata. The sequence continues at coordinate 2,701,281 of MU228142.1, read as the reverse complement.
CTCTTTCCGAGCACTTTCTGATGATGGTTGTTAGGTTTTTGGGTTCTACCATTTCAACAGCATTTTTTTCTGTTAAAGTCTGATGTCTATTTTTGCCTTTCGGGAGTCATATCTGGCTCATCCAGACTCTATTTTTGGCAAACGAGATATCGTCGAAAAGCTGGTTCAATGATCTATTCAGTTGAAGAGGTTTTTTTTCCAGATTCTACTACAGGTTTTCTCTCCTCCAAGTTTGGCAGTTTATGCACTCTTGTGGATTGCTTAGGTTTACAGGTCCTAGGATCTCTTCTACTGTACTTCTGGTTCACTCTTCTTTCTGACTTCTGATCTTGTATGCTCTTCTGATGCATTTTTGTTCTGTAAATGCACTGAGGTAAAGTGCCTTCTTCTGTATATTTGGGATCTTGTACACCTTGTGTGTTTTTGTACTCGCACTCAGTTATAAAGTGCCATGGGGGGTTATGATGCTTTTGCCATTTTAGGTGTATCCATCTTTGTCAAGTGAGCGTACCTTCCATGACATTAGCCCATGCTGTGTGTCAGTGACACCACCCTTTATCCTGTGTGTGTACTTTTGTTACACTGTTGGTGTTCCTGGTTCTTTTTCTGTAGATGTTTCTAGCATTGCATTTCAGTGTTCCTATCACCTCTCCCAGTTCAGCATTATGGGGGGGTTCACCTGTTGGTTCTATTTCTTCCTGGTTCGATTGATCAGCTCTTCAGACATTGTCTTCTCTACCTGGTCATGCACTTCAGTGGGGGTTCCAGCAGTCTCTTCTGACAGAGTTTTCAGTTCCATGCTTCGGAGATGCTTCTTACTCTTTCTTGTTCCTTTCTCTGGGACATCTTTTCCCTAGATTGAAGGCTTAGTTTCCTTCATCTAGTTTGCTTTCTTGTACTTGGGTACCTGATCAGGCCTTGTTGTCGGGACCCATCTTTCCTACTTTCTGCAGTAGTTTAGTTGTTTTGCTTCTCCCTAAGTTACACTTAAGGGGGGTGTTAGAGTAGTCTAGTATAGCTAATAATTAATTCATTTAATTATTAGTCTATCTACTCTTTTCTTAAGTTTCACTTAGGCGCTTTATAATTATTTAGGGTTTCCTTTAGGGTTTCGTGATTCCTTTTATAAGGATTCACTTCTTTGCATTTTAGTAAGGAGATTGTAATTTGTAATTCATTTATTGAATATAGAATCTTTTTCTCTCAACATGGATTTCCAGTCTCTGGCCTTTTGGCCGCCATAGCTTCTTCTCTTCTTGTCTGTTTCTTGCTTCTCTGTGACAGTCTTGCATGCAGGTGGTCTTGGGAGGATTTTATGTTTATCAAATCTAACAAATTATTGTATTGCTGATGAAGGGAAATTCAAGGAATGTATTATGAAAAAAAAAAAATTTAAGTTGGCAAAGTTGTCAAAGGGAGAGATGACTAAAGGGAGATAAGTATCCAAAAAGAGAGATGACTTAAGGGAGAGATTATATCCATATGAAATATCTGTCAGAATTATTGAAAGGGAAAGATGTACTTAATGAATATGGATTATATTATTGTCAAAGGAAAAAGAGATATAAATAGAAATATCCATCAAAAAGAGGAATATTCAAAGGAAGAGAAAACATAAGAGAAACATCCATCTAAGGGAGAGAAGATTCTACAACAAAGGGAGAGACAAAATCAGAAGTTGCTACATATATCCAGTAAAGGGAATGATTAATGAAGAAAGTACTATGCAAGAAACAAATCTAAGCTAGAAGAGCTTACCAAGAATCAAACATTTGTTTTGGTTATAAAAAAATAAGTTTGGTAGAGATTGATGAACTACAACTGATATATTTCAAATTTTATTAGTATTATGTAGTATGTTACCATCAATGCCAAAGGGATAGATTGATGAACTAACCGATTGAATGTTTCAAGATGTTATGTTAATGATCACCGAACTCTAGAAAGTAAATGCAAGACATTAAATTAGTTAATGTATTGTATTTTCATTGATGTCAAATTCACATAATCTAATTGGTCATATACATATTTCAAAGACTTCAAAGAACCAAAGAGATAAAGGTTATGTTATCAATAATGCGTAAAATTTTATTATACACCAAGTGACAACAATCACCGATGGATAGAGAACCCTGAGAAGAGTCATAGTTATACCTAAACAAGAATTATCGAGCATAACCTAAGTGATACCTGAGCAGAACTAAAATTCACAGTGTTTCCCAATGGACAAACAACCCTGACAGACAGAGATGCCTGAGTACTACTGAAGTCAAGACCGAGCAAACAAGGAGTTAAACATCAATCAGAACTGAAGTTCATAAATGACAAAAGACTTAGATGGTAGGAGCTAAATATAGAGTTAACTAATTGATTACATTATTTTCATCGACCAGTTAAAAGATAAAGATAAGATAGAGAGTTAAAACTATTTTTATTCCAGTTGTCAAGAAGAAATCTATGAGATAAAACTAAAGCAAGCTTTAAAGAAAGAATGGTGAGATTTACAGAACACGTCAAGAACAAGAAAGACTAGGAATTAAAAATGGTGAAATCATATCTATAAAAGAGACAAGATAATTAATTATTAATTGGGGGGGATAATAGTGGATGCTGAAGAGGATACTAGTGAAGGTAAGAAGTCTTCATACAGTCCTGTTCAAACAAGATGAAGAATAGAGCTAAGATTTATGTGGACACCGAGCATCAGAGAAGGCACAGCATCACCGAAAAGAAAGAAGTGGACTAAAGGAATAGAAAAGAAACATTGATCAGAAAGGTATTATGAGCTTACAATAAATCTAAAAATATGCAAGATTAAGTTGTATTTATGAACAGATCATATACTATTTCAGTTTAACCATTGATTTAGAAAATCTCTTAACAGAGTGGGATTTAACAATCCTTTATATACTGAGATACATCCGAAGGAGTATCAAAAATTTTCTCATGAAGATAGCATAGTGAAATGCCAAATATCAAGTAACAAACTATTATATTTAAATCCTCTAACAAGGTCGCACTTAACAGTGTGTTTGTAACCTTTAACAGGGTTGGCTCTTCACCGCGCTCACTTTAGAAGAGTGAAAATTTGGAGTTACAAGTCCCAAGTGGTTTTTCCCTTAACAGAGTTTCCATGTTAAAAATCCATGTCAAATGTGTATATGGTTCATTGCTTTAATTTTTTGCTTTACACATTACTAAAACAAGATTGATCGGTTAACACTAAGTTATTTCCTGTATTTCGGTAAAGACTAGACTGTTATTCGATAAAGCTTAAGAAAAAGGATAAACAGTATATTTTGAGCAGTATTTATTTGATAAGAGTATTTAAAGGCATACATCTTGTAGGACTAAAGATAACTATAGGTTTATATTTGTGGTATAAATTGTTGGGTTGATTTATTGGATTAATTCTTAAGGCCACTAATTCACCCCCCTAGTTATTCTAACATAAAGGCGATGATTAAATCTGAATTACTTGCTAAATATCATATAGAGCCCTATGTTCCTAGTGTGATTAATGAAAATTTGGTAGCATTGGAGCATGATGAAAACATTATTGTTCAAAAGTTAAATACACAAACTGATGATATCCTAGACATATTATTGGATGAGTGGGAAGCATAGAATGCCCATAATGATTAGAATAATATCATAGAACATACTGGTATAGGCATGTATATGATTCATGAGCCAAATTAAATGATGCCTAATCTTATAAAAGCTAGGGATCAGGGTGCAGAATAGCATAATGAAGTATGGAAGATGTAGTTTGATGGGTCAAGAAGTAAAAATGGAGCTGGTGGATGTGTTATGCTTGTATCCCCACAAGGTGACAAGTAATATTTATAATTTCACTTTTTATTTACATGTACTAATAATATTGTTAAATATGAAGGTCTAATTCAGGGCTTAGAATGGGTTAGGAAGAAAAAGATCATTTCTTTGCAAGTGTTTGGGTTATAGTGAGTTAATTGTAAATCAGGTGAGAGGTTTACATGTTTTCAAGAATGATGTTTTGAAGTCATATAAGCACCCAATTTTGGATATGATAGAATAATTTGATGTTTTTTGTGTGCTATAATTGTGTCACACTTCTATGAATCCTTACATTCAAGAACACTCAAGAATGAGGTCTCAAAAATTGATCCATAGCTCCCTAGGCATGGAGTGCAAGGGTTTTTAGAATGCTCTCATCTAGAGCTATTAAGCCTATAACCTTTCTAGTAAACTATGCAATGGGAGATTCAATGAAGACAAGGGAAAGAATGCCAATATCCTCAAGATTCAAAAATGAAATACAATGCAAGCTAGATTAAGATGAATATGCAAGCTAAGCTATGAAAATGAAAGAACAAGTATTACAAAGCCTCCTAATTAAGCTAGATGAATTAATATAAAGCATAAAAGAAATCTAAGCTAAGAATGCCATGATAATGCAAGAAATGAAACTATGATAACATGTAGATGCAAAAGCCAAGAATGCTCCAAATCTTCAAAAAGCTTCAAAGTGACCTAGAAAACCTGCAGCATAACATTAGCATCAAAACCTAAGATATGAAGATGAAGGAGAGAGCTCTCCTTTTATAAGAAATGAGATGAAATGGACCATTGAGATTAAGAGGCAAAAGTCTTAATCAAGGGTGGAGAAAAATGG
>MU228142.1:2661641-2687537 GCA_018584345.1 Thuja plicata | reverse complement strand
TCTAAGCTAAGAATGTCATGATAATGCAAGAAATGAAACTATGATAACATGTAGATGCAAAAGCCAAGAATGCTCCAAATCTTCAAAAAGCTCCAAAGTGACCTAGAAAACCTGCAGCATAACATTATCATCAAAACCTAAGATATGAAAATGAAGGAGAGAGCTCTCCTTTTATAAGAAATAAGATGAAATGGACCATTGAGATTAAGAGGAAAAAGTCTTAATCAAGGGTGGAGAAAAATAGAAACTTGATCCTTGTGCACAAATATCCTCCAATGGGAAAATAGGAGTTGACTTTTGTGTCCCACATAAGACAAAAAGTGATTTTTCCCTTTTAATAAAATAAGAATAATGTTTTATTTGTGCAACATAGGATAAGAAGAAAAGTGGGGATTTTTTATTTAAATAAAAGAGGACGAAATTCTTTTTAATTAAATAAAGGCTCAGGATAAAGTGATTTTATTATTTAATTAAAAGAGATTTTTAATTAATTAAAAGAGAGCATGTTCTCTTAATTAAATAAGATTTTTATTTTTTATTTTTTCTCTTTTAAATTAAATAAGGCTCAAACCTTAGGAAATATTGAATTGATTATGATTTGATCAAGGAAATTGATATAATTGATATTGTTGATATTTGAAAATATTGATTCAGGGATTTGATAAATTGAGAAATGGGGCCCAAAGTCTAGGCGACCATTTTAGGGTGTATACACTTTTTATATTATTTCCATACCTAGGAGTAAAAATCAACATGCAAATAGGTTGGTTTTTGTAGGTGCACAGTTTGACATTCCAAGTTATATTAGCAAGGATAGGGTACAACAACATGTGAAGGTAGTTGTTAGTCCTTTTGTTCCTGCTAATAACACTAATTGGCAAGTGTTTGATAGTGATGAACATATTTTAATATTTTTTGTAAAAGGATTTGTTTTCTATTGCTAACTAGAATAAGATTAAGCATCAATATGGTGATCAAATAATTCAGTTAAAGTTCAATAAGGATGTGTTTTCTGTTACTATCCCTAGAGTCTATCTTTGACAATGATGACCAACTAAAGAAATATAAAACTAGCATGCATTTGAAACAAGATCACTGAGGAGATAGAGATATTCAAAGGTAAACTCCTTAAGTTTGGTAAAGTCTGTACCCAGCAAGAAAGAAAATATTTTGTAGAGTTATGTCAAGAATTTCATATTTTTGCTTGGGAATATACTAATTTAAAAGGTTTTGATCCTAAAATTGCAAAACATACTATATAATTAATGCATAATGAAAAGGCATTCAAACATAATCAAAGGCCTTTGAATCCCAGGTTAGAACCCCTTATGGTTAAAGAGTTGACTAATCTTATAGAAGGGGGCATCATTTATGAGATAAAACATACTAGCTGGGTCTCCAATCTTGTTCTCGTTAGGAAGAAAAATGGGGAAAATAGGATTTGTGTGGACTTTAGAGACCTGAATAGAGGCTCTCTAAAATATCATTACCCATTTCCCTCTATGGAGAAGATTATACAAGTAGTTGTTTGTTCTAAGAGATTCTCTCATCTTGATGGTTATTTAGGTTATAACCAAGTGCTAGTAAAAGATGAAGATCAACATAAAACTTCTTTTACCACCTAATAGGGAACTATGGACTATAAAATAATTCCTTTTGTCTTATCCAATTCTCATGCCACTTATCAAAGGGCAATGGATATGGATTTCAAAGGCTTACTGTATAAAATGGTTTTGGTGTATCTTGATGACATAACAATATTTTCCAAAAATATTGATCAATATTTATTACACTTAAAACAAGTCTTTGAGAGATGTAGTGATTTTGGTATATCCTTGAATCCCAAAAAATGTATCTTTGTAGTGTATGAAGGTAAACTTTTAGGACAAATTGTATCAAAACATGGAATAACCATTGATATTGAAATAGTTAGAGCAATTCTAGAACTGCCTTTACCTAGTCATAAAAGGGGGCTATAGAACTTCATCGATACAATTAACTTTGTAAGATGATTTATGCATGATATTGTTTCTCTTGTAAGGCCTTTAACTACTATTTTAAAAAATAATACTATTTTTAGTTGGACCAAGGAAGTTAAGAGCATTTTTCAAGCACTTAAGGAGGCTCTAGAAATAGCTCCTACTCTAGTAAATCCAAATTTTTTGAAAGATTTTATTATTTATGCATATGGTCTATAGTAAAGGTCTAGAAAATTTTGAGAAGAGGTACAATTTTGTGGAAAAACATGCACCAGTAGTGGTTAATAGTTTTAAAAAAAATAGGCATTATGTTTCTAACAATAAGATTTATCTAATGGCGGCTCATCCTAGTGTGGAGGAGTTCTTACTAAGAAGGGATATTAATGAAAATGGAGCGGGATGGATCACTAGGATGATGGAATATGATATTGACATTAAGATCACTAAGATAGTGAGGGGAAAGGGTCTATGTGAATAGATGGAAAATGAACTTGTTATAGAGGAAGCAGAAATTATTAGAGACACAACCCTGATTATCAATGATGCAGTTGTAAATAATAAACCAACAAGTTGGTTAAAAGACATGGTTCATTTTATACAAACAAGTGAGTGCCCACCTACTCTGGACAGAGCTAAGAGAAGGTATTTCAAACTTCAATATGTGCCCCATGTTTTGATTAATAATATTTTACTCACAAAAGATCATAGTAGAGTACCTCTAAGATGTATTGACAATAATCATATTAACAAGGTGCTTTATGAGTTTTATGATGGACCCTCTAGGGGTAATTTCTCTCCAGGAACAACTGCATTTAAATTCATGAGAGTTGGTTATTACTGGCCAAGATTATTTTAGGATGCCCACTCATGGGCTAGAAAGTGTGTTAAATGTGTTATGTTTGCAGGGAAAAAAGACTGCCAGTTTTACCATTGTAGCTCATTCAAATTGAGCAACCCTTCATGAAATGGGGTATTGACTTCATTGGTGATATTAACCCACCTTCTAGTGTCGGTCATAGGTGGGTCCTTACTGCCACAGATTATTTTACAAGGTGGACTAAGGTAGTAGCCTTCAAAGAAGCTAATGAATTATTTGTCCTTAACTTTTATGAAGATATTAAAACCAGATTTTGGGTGTCTGAGTCCATAATTTATGATAATGCTTTGACATTAATTGGTTAAAGAGTAACAGATTGGGATATTAAGAATGACATCTACTTGAATACATCCTTAAAATATTATTATTAAAGTAATGGTTTGGCAAAATCCACTAATAAAAATTTGATCAAGATTATCAAAAGGACACTACAGGATAACCAGAGAGATTGGCACTCAAAGTTGAAATTTTTCTTATGGGAAGATATGATTACTTCTAAAATGTCTATTGGTAATTCACCTTATGTCTTTGTGTATGGTAAAGAAGATAGACTTCCTATTTCTACAGAGTTACCAGCACTGAATCTTGCTAACCAACTAAATATTCTTGATGGGAATGATCTTGTAGTAGCTAGATATGCTTAAATTTTGGAGCTAGAAGAAGCAAGAGTTAAATCCATTAAAATATTGGAGTACCAGGAGATTCAAGTTAAGAGGACTTTTGATGGGAATGTGGTTCCTAGAAATTTCAGAGAAGGTGATATTGTCCTAAGATGAGATTAATTAAATAGAAGACTAGGTGAACACACTAAGTTTGACAGCATGTGGAGTGGCCCATTTATCATTATAAAATGCAAGGAGCACAATGCATTCCAGCTATCAAATATGGATGGAGAATTTTTTCTTATCCCAGTTAATTAGATATACCTCAAGTTTTTCTTTGAGGTTTGATCTACCCTGCACCTTATAGGTTAGGTTTTTTTATTTCAATAAAGTGTTGTTTCACTATAGTTTACTTGTATTTCCAATTTTCTCAAGTTTTGTCCATCACAGGTTAGTAGTTTAGGTTTCTTTTTACTATTTTTGGTTGAGTGTTCTTGTTTTTAGATCCAAAATCTGAGCTCTAAATCATGTACAAGGTTGTTGGGAGGGTTGTCAATTCGTCAAAGAGAATTTTTTAACTTTTGCTTATAATTTTTCAAGTTCCAATAAGGTTTTCTATGTGACTCTGTTCCCAATGGAATGCCTATGCCAGTCGTCCAAAAGTCTTGCAGGCAAACATCCAACAAATATCACTAAGAATGTTACCAAAATTTTCACTCAGGCTCAATTCGGTAGAAGCATCATGTTTTTTTTTAAAATAGAGTTTAATATTTCCTCTTCATGGCATGTGGACATAAATGTGGTTCCCAAGATGGTTTCAGCTCATTATGCCAGAGAGAGGCAAAATGTAGATAAATAGAGCAATCATCAAATGCTTTGGTAGAATTGTTCTGAGGAGATGAGTAAGGGATTAATCCCACATTCATCCTGTGGGGTTTTTTTACATTTCTTATTAATTTTACATTCATCCCACTCACTGTGAGTTTCCTAAAGCAGTCAAGGTGTTTGGCAGTTCATGCACACGACAGGCAGTTTTGTTAAGGATGGAATGGGGGTATGTGGACATGATAACTCTCAATATTTTTTGGGCCCAAGGTGACTAGATGGTGACATGGAAGACAAAGGATGCATCAGATTGTGACGAGTGGAAGTTACAAAGTGTGTTCGCCAGCTCGCAAGGTAAGAAAATAATTAGCAAATCAATCGGCAAGATGGAGAGGATGGTTAATTGCTAGGTCGCGACAATTTTTTTCTATTGGTGTTTAGAGGTCATGAGCTGGAGAGTAAGTGGTTGCAATCTCGCAATGGTTATGCCTTGTAGCATAAATTTCTTGTGAGTTGGCGAGTGGAGGTTTGTTGTGAGATCACGGTAGTTAATGGTGGTTAGTGAATCAAACCGACAAGATAGAGATATCGGTTAGTTACCCGGTCCTGAGAGTTTAGGGAATTGAGTGATGTAGTCAAAGAGTTGGTGAGTGGAGATTAGTCACCAAGTCACGATGGTTAAAGAAGATAGTATGAAATGCTAGAAATTTTGTGAGATGCTTCCATGTGCCTATGTTGGGAGATGAATGGTAGTCATGAGCTCATGAGGTAAGTTTGCAGCTTGAAAGATAGGTCGTGAGTTGTAGATGAATGATCATCACGAGGTTGCTAGATGAGATAGAATATTCTTCCAAGGTTGGATAATTCATGAGCAATTTCCACGTCTCTAGGGCTGGCCATTGTGGACTCATCGAACACTTTAATCATTAAAGGAGCTTTCCCATAGTCGTTTGATAATCTTTTTTATTTGGTGCTAGGTAGGTGGGTCCCAGTGGTTGATCTACCTTTTGAATAATTTATGGCCTCGACTTAGGAGTTATGCCTTGTTTGATGGTTTTTGTTACTCGATGGATAGGGATCACTAGATATTTTCATGTTTCATCATTCATTGTAGGCTAAAGAGGTGTGGGGAAAAGTGCTGACATGTTATGTATGGTGATATTGTATTGGTTGGTGCTTGGGCCCATTTGCATACGTGGAAGATAAAGGTTGAGTTTTTAGGTTGACACTAGCTCTCGATTTTTCAAATTGATATGTTCTTAAGTTGGAGAGCTAGTGAGAGACTTCCACCTTTCCAGAATGTTAAGTTAAATAGTTGTCTCTAGCTCAAAAATTTAAGTAAATTTAATAGGAAATATTAGAGAGTTGGCGACTAACAGTTGCAAGTTCTTGTTGCGAGCTTGCAAGGGTTTGAGGACTTAGCACTTTAAGCTAGAGAGTTAGACTAACAATTCATAGTGCTTGTCACGATCTCGCAAGGGTTTGAGGACTTAGCACTTTAGGCTGGAGAGTTAGCGATTGATCTCATGATAAAATTTATCAACAAGTTGTGAGGTCAGATGAGTCATCAATAATGGGGGGTCGCGAGTGGGCGATTAGTTTTTGCTAAGCCGCAAAGTATATGGTGCTAAGGTGAACAGTCAAAACAATGAAGACATGTTGGGAGTCATTTGCAGGAGATATGTTTTATGTGGAAAAGAAAGGTGGTGAGTTCAAAAATACTTGGAGCAGATATAGGAGAAGGCGGAGCATTTTTGGAGTCATCATCCTAAGTTCTAACTCAAAGAGGAGTCTTCCACTTCTGGGAGATCCTTTTTGGGAAGATTTGGGTACTCCTTTTGGGGCTATTCTTCTAGATTTTTACCATAATTTGAATTCTAGGGGGAACTTAAAGATGATACATATTCCCTCATTTGTATTGGTTTAGTCAGGGGGGTTCATATTTTATGCAGTTGGTGTTGTAGTGACTTATTTTGAGTCCTTATCATTTTTCATGTTTCCTATAACTTTGTTAGAGATAGATGATCATTTTACCTTTGGAGCATAATAAAGACTGCATTTTGAATCTATCTTGAGTCCTATTTTTAAGGTGCATTATAGTGATTGATGTTTATTTTTGTGTTTCTTCATTGGATTCCTTTAATTCATGTCTCATTTCTGCACTTGTGATAAGTTTATGCATTTTTTTGTATTGGTTGTGAGTTGTGTCAAATTATTACACTTGTTAGTTGTGGAGATTTTCCTTCTAATTTAATATTTATTAGACCTTCATATGAAGTACTATTATACAAGGAATTTTATTTCAAGGTTGTGTCTTGCAATGGGTGGTCTTTGAAGTTTTGTTGTGTTTAAACAACATTATTGTCCTTATAATTTTGGTGCATCACCATAAGTTTTTTTTAGTTTCTTTCATTTCTAGATTGAGCTATTTCTTCTCCCTTTTTCTTCAAAGAGGATTTTAGTTTTATTAGTTTTAGGTGAAGCATCATATAGGAGTTGGCCTAGAATCTAGAGATTCACTCTAATTCTGAGTAACCCACGACTCTGGAGTGTTTCCATGTTTCTCCAAAAAGTTAAGTTATTAAGAGCTTAACATTGTGCATTTTTGGGAGATAATAGGTACATGGGCATAAAGGGAAAATCAACAATCAAAATATTTGGTATGAAAGAAACTTTGCTAGAAAAAAAAATTGGTTATTTCAACATTACAGAGTGTTGAAGAGGGTCGTATGAAATGTAATGAAAAAGAGTATTCTCTTATGGAAAGATGATTAAATAATGAAGAATTGAATGATGAAAAGCTCATTAAAATGGAAGAGGGAAAATTCAATGTGCAAATAAGCTAGGTTGTTGCGTTGAATTCAATTGGTCAAGAAATATTCAACATATCTAAATCATTTTCAAATGAAAATTATTTTTCTCTATGATTGTAATTATTTCATTCAATCTCACAAAACTTATTTCAATTAAATGAATGTTGATTGTATATTTTTCTCTTTTAATTAAATATTTTATAATTTAAGTTTCCTTTTCATAGAAAATAAAATGATGAACCATAACTGATTGAATGTTTAAAGATGTTAAATTGATCACCGAAATATAGAAAGATAATGCAAGACATTAAATCAGTTAATAAATTATATTTTCATTGATGTCAACTTGATATAATATGATTGGTTATATACAAAGTGTCAAAGACTTCAGAGAATCAAAATGATAAAGGTTATGCTTTCAGTAATGCATAAAAGATCAGCATTCATTAAGTGACTACAAACACCGACGGGCAGTGCACCCCGACGGATAGAGAAACCTAAAAGTAAAGTCACATTGATGCATGAGAAAGAAACCTAACAAGCATTACCAATGATCAGAATCACAAGAATTACCGATGAGAAGAACTTCATAGTGATTCCTGACAAATAGACAACCCCGACGAAGATGCCCGACAAGAACTGAAGGGTTGATCGAAGCTAACAAGAGTTAAAACATCAAAAGGAACTGAAGTTCAGAAATGAAAAAATACTCAGTTGGCAAGAGATAAAGATAGAGTTAAGTGGTTTTTAATATTGTTTTCATCGACAAGTTTGAAGCCAGAGATAAGAGAGAGTTTTAAAGAAGTTTTATTACAGTTGGCAAGAAAATATCTACGAGTTAAAACAGGAGTAAAATATTTAAAGCAAGATTGGATAGAATTGTAGATCACACCAAGAATAAGAAAGCCAAGAACTTAGAAATGGTGATATCATTTCTATACATTAATCAGAAAGGTATTATGAGCTTACAATAGATTTGAAAATCGGCAAGTCTATAGTTGTATATGTGAGCAAATCATTTACTGTTTCAATTTAACCATTGGATCAAAAAGTCTCTTAACTGAGAAGAACTTAACAATCCTTTCTATATTGAGATACATCCCAAGGAGTATCAAAAATTTTGATCATGAAGATAGCATGAGATGCCAGATACCAATTGACAAACTACACTCGGTTTGGTCATAGAAGGTAGCATAGAGATGCTCGATATCAAGTGACAAACTATTCTATTTGAATCCTCTAACAAGGTCACACCTAACAGTGTGTTTATAACCTTTAACAGGGTTGGCTCATCACCAAGCTCACTTCAGAAGAGTGAAAATTTTGGGTTACCGGTCCCAAGTGGTTTTTCCCTTAACAGGGTTCCACGTTAAAAATCCATGTGTCAATGTGTTTATGAGTCATTACTGTAGTGTTTTGCATTACACATAACTAAATATGGATTGATCTATATACACTAAGTCATTTACTATCTTTTGGTAAATGAAAGACTGATAATCGGTAAATAGTAAGAATAAGGTTTAACAGTGAACTCCGAGCAATAGTTATTTGTTAAGATTATTTAAAGGCATTCATCTTGTAGGACTAAAGATAACTAGAGGCTTAATATTATGGTACTAAGTTTTTGGGTTGATTTATTGGAATATTTTGAGGCCACTAATTCCCTTCTCCCCCCCCCCCTCTCATTTATTCTAATGATTGGTATCAGAACTTGTGTACTTAGAAAGGGAGTTTAACAGCTCAAGCAAAAGATCACAAGATGAACAAACAAGATGTGTCCAAGTTGAATAAAGACAAATTTGCATCATGCAAAAGTAGAATAAGACTCCACCTATCAGGTATTGGTAATGATGTTAATCAACACCTAGATACTAAATATGTGTTGCCTACATGACCTCACACACTTGAAAAATTGAGAGAAAAGCATGAGCGTAATTGCATAATGATAGAGCTTTCTTCCTCACTCTCTGATGCCGACTTTGAATATGTCAAAACCTGCACCTCTAAAAAGGAAATGTGGGATAAATTGAAGTTGGTACATGGAGGAGATGCTAATGTACTAAGAGCCAAGGTAGAAAGCCTAAGAGGGAGGTTTGATGACCTAAGGGTGAAAGAAGGGGTATTCAATGCTATCTGAGGATTTGGAGGTGTACTTAAAGAAGAGACAATGGTAAGTAAAATTCTAAGAACCTTACTGCCTATATATGCTATTAGAGTATCTTCTATACAAGAAATGAGAGTAGTTGCAAACAATAATGTTACTCTAGATAGTCTGATTGGTAAATTGATTTTATTTGAAATGAATAACTTTGATAATAATGTCTTACCATCTATAGAGTCTGCATTCAAATCTTCTTTGAAAATAAGTAAGTTGAGTCATAAACACACTATGAGGAATGATAGTGAAAGTGATAGTGGTGACCAAGGACTTGATGATATTGAAGCACTAATGGAAAGAAGATTGCAGAGAGGCAAAGGTAGATACAAAGGTAAATTACCAATTGTATGTTTTAATTGTAAAGAGGTTGGACACTTTGCTGGAAGATGTCCTAACAAAAGAAAAGATGACAGAAGTAATGATAGAACATATGAAAATAAGTTTGACCGAGGTGATAACAGAGATTACCAAAGAAACCAACAATCTGACAGAAGAGATACCCGAGACTACAAGGAAAAAGGAAAGAAATCTTGTTACCTAACTGAGAACAGAGCTAATGATACTAACACCAAATCTGATGAAGACATTGAGATGGTATTTGTATCCATGAAGGATGATTCAGACAAAGAAGAAAGGTATATAGAGACTGCACTCATATCTAAGGTTAGTAAGAATGATGTCTGGATTATAGATAGTGGCTGCACTCACCACATGATCGGTGATAAACTAAATTTTGACACTTTTGAATACTATAATGGTGGATCAGTAAGAATGGGTAATGACACACCTTGTCTAGTTGAAGGTAAAGGAAACATAATGTTGAATAACCTTATCAAATGTGAAAATGCTTATTGGGTAAAAGGAATTAATTATAATCTATTGAGTGTTTCACAGATGAATAACATAGGTCACTGAGTAGCATTTGAAAATAAGAAGGCAAAGATCTTCAATGAATCAGGAAGATTGATCAGAATTGGTGAACAGACAAAAGGTAACCTTTTCTATCTTGATGACATTAACACCACTTGTTTAATGGCTAGAAACAAAGACATATGGTTGTGGCATAAAATAATATGCCATGTGAATTTTGACAACATGGTAAAGATAAGAAATAAAAGGAAAGTAAGAGGCTTACCGAGCATGTCAAAGCCCGAACATATCATGTGCAAGAATTGTCAAAAAGGTAAAATGACAAAGTCTAGTTTCAAGAGTAAAGCCCATACATCTAATGCAATTCTATAATTAGTCAATAATGATTTATGTGGACCCATGAGGACAAAGAGTTACTTTGGTGATAGGTATTTCATTCTCTTTGTAGATTATTATTCTAGAATGATGACAGTTATGTTCTTAAAAGATAAATCAGAAGAATTCAAGATATTTAAATGGTATAGGGCTATGGTCGAAAAACAAAGTGGTAAGGAATTGAAATGCTTAAGATCAGATAGAGGAGGGGAATTTATTTCAGATGAATTTACTAAATTTTGTAATGAGCATGGAATTAAAAGATAGGTTTCTACACCAAGAACACCACAGTAAAATGGAATTGTTGAAAGAAGAAATAGATCCATTGTTGATTATGCAAGAACACTGATGATTGAGAAAAGCATCACTCAAAATTTCTGGAGGGAATTTGTCAGTACTACTGTCTACACATTGAATAGAGTACAATTCAAGAAGGACACAAAGAAGACACCCTATGAGCTATGGTATGGTTATACACCCAATGTAAGTTACTTCATAATCTTTGGTATTCAATGTTATATTTTAAAAGATGGTATAAATGGAAATCTTGACTCCAAAAGTGATAAAGGTATCTTTCTAGGGTATTCCACCAAAAGAAAGGCTTATAAATGTCTTAACAAGTCCTCTAACAAGATCATTGAAAGTGCAAATGTAAGAATATATAAATTTGTAGAGAAGAATGATAAGGAAAGAAGAAAAGAACCATAAGACTACAACAGGTTTGTTTAATGAAGAACCTGACAGTCTACCCAAGCAACAGTGTATGACTCTCGAGCAACAGAACACTACACCCGAGCATTAGGTTGCAATTACTAAAAATTAGTAAATTCCTCATGATGATGTTCTGAGCGATGGAGATCAGAATGAAGGTCAAGATGATGATCAAAATGATGGACAAAGAGTTTAACTAAAACTTTCCAAGTATGTCAGAAGACATCATCCACATAATAAAATCATAGGAGACAAGAAGGTTGGAATGAGAACAAGAAGTAAGTCACTAAACACTATATGTTTACTTTGTGATCTTGAGCCTAAATCTGTTAATATTGCACTTGAAAATGAAGAATGGGTAAGTGTTATGAAGGAAGAGATAGAATAGATTGAGAATAAAAGGACATGGACAATAGTACCAAGACCTGATGACAAGAATGTCATCAGTACCAAATGGATATTCAGAAACAAACTGAATGAGAATGGAGAAGTCACAAGGAATAGAGAAAGATTAGTATGCAAGGGGTATGCACAAGAAGAAGGTATTAAATATGGAGAAACCTTTGCACCCATTGCCAAACTAGAAGGAGTTAGAATATTACCTGCTTATGTTGCATTCAAAGGATTCAAGGTATACTAGATGGTCAAATCTGCATTCCTAAATGAAATACTGGAAGAAGAAGTATACATTGAACACCCAGAAGGGTTTGTTGATCCAAACAAGAGAAATATGGTATGTATACTACAAAAATCCTTGTATGGATTGAAACAAGCACCTAGAGATAGGTATGAAAGACTTCACTCCTATCTCATAAGCATTTGATTTGTAAGAACAAGTGAAAATAGCAATCTGTACTTAAAATAAGATACTGATGATAACATTTTGATTGCTGAAATATTTGTTGATGATATCATATTTGGGGGTAATGATATGTTATGTAAATCATTTGCTAATGAAATGAGAAAAGAGTTTGAAATGTCTATGTTTGGGGAGATCAAATTCTTTCTTGGTTTATAGATCCTTCAACAAGATGTAGGCATATATATCACTCAGTCCAAATACATCAAGGAAGTGTTGAAGATATTCAAGATGGAAGATTCCAAGCCAATTGGAACACCTATGGAAATCGGATGTAAGTTGACAAAAAAAGACAAATAAAATGAGGTAAATCAGACCTTGTATAGATCAATGATTGGAAAAATAATGTATGTTGTGCATACCAGACCAGATATAGCACATGCAGTTGGAATAGTTGCAAAATTCTTTGCTAATCCCAAAGAATCACATATGACTGCTATCAAGAGAATTCTGAGATATCTAAAGAACACTGAGGACTATGGCTTATGGTATAACAAAAAGGGTAAATTTGAGCTTCAAGTCTATACAAATGCTAATTGGGATGGAAACTTAGATGACTAGAAGAGTAAAACTGGAGGAGCATTATTCATGGGTGATAGGATTTTCACATGGATCAGCAAGAAGCAAGGATGCATCTCACAATCTACTGCAGAAGAAGAATATGTGGCTGCTACTACAAACTGCTCAAATATTGCATGGATCAAATAATTACTAGAAGGTATGAATATGAAGATTCTTGAACCAGTGATTATCTATTGTGATAATACTAGTGAAATTAACATTTCTAAGAATCTAGTCATGCATGCTAAGAATAAGCATATTGCTATCAAGTATCATTACTTAAGAGAACAATTGCAAGCAAAAGAAGTGATACTAGAATATGTTCAATCCAAGAAATAATTAGCTGGCATATTTACCAAGCCATTGTTGAAAGAAACATTTGAGTACCTGAGACAGAGACTAGGGGTCCAACCCTTGTCTATCGGTCAGCAAGATGACTATGGAATTGTATTAGCCTATACACAAATCATAAGATCATTCATGTTGATGCAAGAAAGAAAATGGACTGCAAAGATAGATCTATACATAACAAGGTACAAATCTACACTGAAAACTAGAGTCACTGTATTGTTGATGGATAGGGAAATTCAAGGAGTATATTATAAAAAGGTGAAAGGATATAACTTTGGCATAATAAAATTTTACTTTGGTATTCTTTTCAAAGGGGGAGATTATATCATTAACCAAAGGGAAATAATATCCAGATAAGATTACTTATGAAATATCCATCAAAGGGTGAGAATACATACTAAGGGAAAGATTGATGTCAAAGGAAAAAATATGATCAAGGAGAGGAACAGTCAAGGCAGAGCACATATCTAAAATAGAATCAGAAGTTGATACATCTATCCAGTAAAGGGATTGAAGATTGAAGAGAGAACTCTGCAAGAAAAAATTCTAAGCTATTTGAGCTTACCGAGCACCAAACACTTGTATTGGTTATAGAACAAAAATTTGGGAGAAATTGATAAACTACAACTGGCATATTTCATTTTATATTAGAAATATTATAGTGTGATAATGTAGTGTGTTTCCATCAATGCCAAAGGGAGATATTGATGAACCATAATTGATTGAATGTTTGAATATGTTAAGTTGATCACTGAAATGTAGAAAGATAATGCAAGACATTAAATCAGTTAATGGATTGTGTTGTCATTGATGTCAACTTGATATAATCTAATTGATTATATACAAAGTGTCAAAGACTTCAGAGAATCATAATGATAAAGGTTATGCTTTCAGTAATGCATAAAATATCATCATTCATTAAGTGACTACAAACACCGATGGGCAGTGCACCCCAACGGACAGAGAAACCCAAAAGTAAAGTCATAGTGATGCCTGAGAAAGAAACCCAACAAGTATTACTGATGAGTAGAATCACAAGCATTACCGACGAGAAGAAATTCACAGTGATTTTTAATAGATAGACAAACCTGATGGATAGACAATCCCGACAGAGAGACAACCCCAACGGAGATGCCCGAGGAGAACTGAAGTGTTGACTGAAGCTAACAAGAGTTAAAACATCGAAAGGAATTGAAGTTCAAAAATGAAAAAACACTTAGCTGGAAAGAGCTAAAGATAGAGTTAACTGGTTATTAGCATTTTTTTCATCGACAAGTTTGAAGCCAGAGATAAGAGAGAGTTTTAAAGTAGTTTTATTACAGTTGGAAAGAATAAGTCTACGAGATAAAATAGGAGTAAAAGCTTTAAAGAAAGATTGGCTAGAATTGTGGATCACGCCAAGAACAAGAAAGTTAAGAACTTAGAAACGGTGATATCATGTCTAGAAAGATACAATCTAATTCATCATGAATTAGGGGAGTGAATAGAGAAGAGGATGTTGAAGAGAAACTGATGAAGAACAACTTTATACAGTCTTGATCAATCAAGCTGAAGAATAGAGATATATTTCTGTGGACACCAAGTAACAGATAAGCATAGCATCACCGAGCAAAAAGAAGTGGAGCAAAGGTATTGAAAAGATACATTGATCAGAAAGGTATAATGAGCTTACAATAGATCTGAAAATCTGCAAGTCTATAGTTGTATATGTGAATAGATCATTTACTATTTCAATTTAACCATTGGATCAGAAGTTCTCTTAACCGAGCAGGACTTAACAATCCTTTCTATATTTAGATACATCCCCAAGGAGTATCAAAAAGTTTGATCATGAAGAT
This sequence comes from Thuja plicata, assembly GCA_018584345.1. NCBI lineage: Eukaryota > Viridiplantae > Streptophyta > Pinopsida > Cupressales > Cupressaceae > Thuja > Thuja plicata. The sequence continues at coordinate 2,672,718 of MU228142.1, read as the reverse complement.
AACATGAGATCTCAGATACCAATTGACAAACTACACTGGGTTTGGTCATAGAAGGTAGCATAGATATGCCCGATATCAAGTGACAAACTATTATATTTAAATCCTCTAACAAGGTCACACTTAACAATGAGTTTGTAACCTTTAACAGGGTTGGCTCTTCACCGAGCTCACTTTAGAAGAGTGAAAAATTTGGATTACCGGTCCCAAGTGGTTTTTCCCTTAACAGGGTTTCCACGTTAAAAATCCATGTGTCAATGTGTTTATAAGTCATTACTTTAGTATTTTGTATTAAACATAGCTAAATCTAGATTGATCAGTATACACTAAGTCATTTACTTTCTTTCAGTAAATGAAAGACTGCTAATCGGTAAATAGTAAGAATAAGGTTTAACAGTGAACTTCGAGTAGTAGTTATTTGTTAAGATTATTTAAAGGCATTCATCTTGTAGGACTAAAGATAACAAGAGGCGTAATATTATGGTACTAAGTTTTTGGGTTGATTTATTAGAGTATTTTGTGGCCACTGATTAACCCCACCCNGGCCACTGATTAACCCCCCCCCCCCCCCCCCTAGTTATTCTAACATTAAATAGTTAAGTTAATGATCTTTTCTTTATTTGGAATAGTTAGTAGTTCACTTGAAATATAGTAGGTAATAAACATGTGTGCATTAAACTCAAAAGAGTTTTTCTATTTGTTTATATATAATTTGATGGATTTTGATTTTGTCATTTTGGTTTTTTTAGGGTTTCTATAATGCCCTAGATCTAAGTTATGTTGTAGAGATATCCTCTAGCTCAATGCAGGGGTTTTTTCTGTTATGTCATTCTTTGTTCAAGAGGATTAATTAATTTAGCAAAATACTAAGTTTTTAACATTGCATTAGGTCAATTGAGAAGTTTACATAAAGTAGCTTATTTTTTAGATTGTGTGTGTATTTTTAGCATCAACGTTTCGGATCACACTGTGTAATCCATCATCAAGATCTTTTTGTAGACACCCTAAAATGGACAAACTTGCGACCTTACATTAAAATACTAATTTACATCTATTAATTAATAGTTTTTTAATCATTAATTAATCATCTATTTCTTCTAAATCATTTAATCATATCCTCAAAATTAATTAAATAGTTAATTAACCTTAATTATTTAATCTTTATTAATTAATTAAATTCAATTTCCTAAAGTTTAAATTTAAATATTTAAACTTATTAATTTATTCTTCTAATTAAATTAATTTAATTTCACTCGACAATTTTATTCTAAATCAAAAAGAATTCAATTATCTCATGCTTGAATACTTTAATTTCAAAAATCAATTAAATATTCAAATAAATCCTTTCTCAAGTTCAAAAAGGTAACTCTTGATCAACTTTTCAGTTAACTAAACACATCCCCTCTTCTCTCCAAGTTGAAGAGGTGGAGTTTACTGGTTTCTTTTTAGTTAACTAAACAAGGCAAAAAATATTTGAATTTGGTGCATCTAAAATTGAACAAGAAATCATCATTTGGTTTGGGCTTAAAAATTAAACTCACGTGCATGTATGGATGATTAGCTCAGTTCACACTTGATATTTTGGTGCTGAATTAATTAACTTTGTTTCTTGATTCTTTGGTGCACATGCACAATCTATTAGATTAACAACCTTTATACTCTTTTAGAGAAGCTTGTCTGGGGAAAGCACTTCTTCATCAAAGGATGACCTTAAATTGGTAATCCTTCTGATCGGTATATAAATAAGACATGAGCCAAAGCTCTATTTTATATCTAGCCAAGCTTTGGCAAGGTATTTTGATGATAGCCTGGATCTGGTGAAGTATACCTAAATAGCCAACATGGTGAACTAGGCTCTTAAGTGAGTCACACATGTACAAATCGATTGGATAGACTCCACGGACCTTACTACAACTCTTTAATTAAAGACCTACCCATTTTATCTTTGAACAAGTGTCTTATTATAGTGCAAGGGGTTACATAATTTCCCCCAAGATTCTCAACATATGTGTTCCAGGATATTGTGTTGATGAAAGAGATCTTCATTAGCACGGCAACAATATTTGGCAAAGGGAAAAACATGAGCACCTATGTCATGGATCTTTGTGTCCTAGTAGCATGATGATTATTGTGTGAGCTGAAAAACATCCAAATCATTAGGCCTATAATATTGCATCTTGAATCCCATTGATCTAGATTAATCCAATTGTTTCTATTTCGACCACATGAAAACATTGCAACTTGGAAAAGTTGAACAACATACACTTTTTATTCTTGGATCTTCAAAACACTGTGTCTATTGTGCTTGCTTGTGTGATCAGTTCTCAAAATGAAAAACCTACATCTCACACTATCAAAATGATTCAAACGTGTTTGAAGTCTATGGTGTCAACCAAAATCTGTTCCAGAATCAAATCATTGTTCTAGAGAGATCATTTTATCAGACAGATTCCCAACTTCTATCATTTTTCAAGATTGTCACACTTTGCCACAATTGATGGAATTTTTCCAAAATTGACAGAATTTTACCACAATCAAGCCTTTTATTACCGCAATTGATCCTTTTATTGCCGCAATCATTGGAAATTTACTGCAACCGACCCTGCATTCTGCCACAATCAATGGAATTTTTCTGCAATCAACCTATAGACCTGTGTATTTATTCTATCACCAAAATTTGGATTCCTCTATTAGTAATCTTCATTTTTATCATTCTAAAACCTTGGAGAAGATTCCCCATTTTGTGTGAAAGGTCAGTGTACACATCTTAGGAAATAACAAAGAATCTATGTAAAACTCAAAACATCTAGGATCATCCCTCTTTGATAGTTTGGTTATTTTTTACCATTGATAGTTCAAAATTTCATATTAGATTATCTTGATCCCATTATCTCATCTTCATCAATATTTATTAGCAACTTTGTCTTATCTAAGGCAAGATTCATAATCAATATCTTACATCACCAAAAAAATCTGAGATCAAGAGAAGTCAAAATTTGTTCCTAGAATTACCCTTGTCAAAACAATTACTCAGACTCTCCTTGATATGTTATCTCTTTTGTTATCTTTATATCACTCATTTTAGTTCAAAACCTAGATAACACCATGTCTTTCAACCCTATGGAGGACCTTATGTTATAATAACTGAGAAGGGGGTGAATCAGTAGCCTTAAAAATAATTCCAAAACATCCAACCAAAAAACTTATATCTTAAATATAATATCCTCTTGTTATCTTTCAGTCCCCAATCATCAAGATGTATGCCATAAATAAACTTAACAAATATAACCTGCTCGATAAGATATATTGTTTATCTTTTCTAGACTTTATCGAATAGCGATAAATAAACTTAGTGTTAACCGACCAATCCAGTTTCAATAATGTGTAAAGAAAAATATCAATGCAATGAACCATATACAAATTTGACACATAGATTTTAACGTGGAAACCTTGTTAAGGGAAAAACCACCTAGGACCGGTAACCCAAAATATTTTCACTCTTCTGAAGTGAGCTCGGTAAAGAGCCAACTCTGTTAAAGGTTACAATACACGCTCTTAAGTGCAACCTTATTAGAGGATTTAAAACTAATAGTTTGTCTTTTGACCTAGCACTCACTATGTTGTCAACAAGAAAACCTTTTGATACTCTTGAGTATCTCAATACAATAAAGACTGTTAAATCCCGCTCAGTACATAGATTTTCTAAATCAATGGTTAAATTGATACAGTAAATAATATGTTCAAAATACAACTTTAACTTTCATATATTCATATCTATTGTTAGTCCAATAATACCTCTCTGATCAATATTCTCTTCAGTTCCTTTGCTCTCTTTCTTTCTTCTGCTCGGTGAATGCTTTGTCCTCTATTGCTCGGTGTCTGTAGAATTCCTTGGCTCTGTTCTTTAGCCTGTATGATTAGATCTGCATAAAGAATTCAATCTTCACCAGAATATACTCATCATTCCTCTTTTCATAATTAATTCCTTGTCTCTTTATATAGACATGATTAGCTGCTCATTCTCCTTGTTTTTGGCGTAGATCACTTCTTGATCTGTAAAACTCACCATGATTTTCTTTATCACATAAAGCTCTACTTTAGTTTTATTCTACAAATCTCTCCTTGATAACTGTGAATAAAATGTTCTTTAAATCTCCTTCTTTCTTTAGATTAACTAATCATTGAAAATAAAGCAATCAATCTCTAAATATAGATCTTCTAGCTAAGTAGTTTTGTCATTCTTTAAATTTGGTTCTGATCGGTCATCAAATCCAATTGTGCTTGGTAACAACTTCAGTTATGCTCAATCATCAACTTTAGTTTACTGTGGTGCTCGGTATACATAGTGAACTTCTTGGTGAAACTTGCTCGGTAATGCTTGCTCAGTTACTATTGTGCTCGGTTTATACTGTTCGTTAATGTTCACTCACTTGGTGTATAGAGACTTTTTATGTTTTATTGACAGTATAAGCTTTGTCTCTTTATATCTTCAAGGTTATGATATTATGTGTTTGAACAATCATAATATATCAAGTTGACATCAATGACAATACAATACATTAACTGATTTAATGTCTTGCATTCCCTTTTGCATCTCGGTGATCATCAACTTATCATCTTCAAAAATTTAATCATTTATAGTTCATCAAACTCTCCCTTTGGTATTGATGGAAACATTCTATGAAATATGCAGTATAAGATATGTCATAACATACCAAACTTCTTTCTCTATAACCAATTCAAATATCTGAATCTCAGTAAGCTCTTCTATCTTAGATTTGATTCTATTGTGTACTCTCCATTTCTTCATTCCCTTCAATGGATAGGTGTAGCAGTTATGTCTTCTGATTCTATGTCTCCCTTTTCTCGATAGATATGCAGTGTTAACTCTCTCCAATTATCTCTCTTTGATGGATGGTTATTTTATTGAATATCTCTCTCCCTTTAGATGTTCTTGATGTATATTCCATTGAATCTTCCTCTCCATTTGACAGAAATGCCAAAAAAAATTAAATCTCTATAGTAGCCAACAATCTGTGTCTCCCTTTGAAGCTTTATGTCCCTTTAGTGGACTGATATGTCATTGTAGTCCATATCTCAGCTTGCATCAATATGATTAATCTTCTAATAATGTGTAGGCTGATGCAGCCTCCATGTTAGCTTAGTGACCAGTAGACAAGGGTCAAACCCCTAGTCTATTCCTCAGGTACTCAAATGAATCTTTTGGCAATAGTTTTGTGAAGATGTCTACTATTTGTTCTTTGGATTGTACATAGTCCAGTATCACATGTTTCTCTTATACTTTTTCCCTCAAGTAATGATACTTAATAGCTATGTACCTCATTTTAGCATGCATCACAGGGTTCTTTGAGATGTTTATAGCACTAGTATTATCACAATAGATAATTAATGGGTCAATAATTTCCTCATTAGTTCCTTTCGTCAATTGTTTGATCCATGCAATGTTAGAGCAATTTGCAGCAGTAGCTACATATTCTTCTTCTACAGTTGATTGAGATATGCATCCTTTGTTTTTACTTATCCATGTGACAATTTTGTCACCCATAAAGAATGTTCCTCCTCTTTTTCTCTTTCTATCATCTATGTTTACATCCCAATTAGCATCAGTATAAACTTGTAGCTCAAATTTGCCTTCTTTATTGTACCACAAACCATAGTCTTCAGTATTCTTTAGATATCTCAAAATTCTTTTAACAGCAGTCATATGTGATTCCTTAGGATTTGTAGAGAATCTTGCAACTATTTCAACTGCATGTGTTATATCAGGTCTAGTGTGTACAACATACATTTTCCCAATCATAGATATGTATAAGGTCTGATTTACCTCGGTTGTCTTGTCTTCCTTTGTCAGTTTACATCTAGTTACCATAGGTGTTCCAACTGGTTTTGATTCCTCCATCTTGAATATCTTCAAAACTTCTTTGATGTATTTAAATTATGTAATGTAGATTCCTTCATCCTCTTGTAGAATCTATAGACCAAGAAAAAATTTGATCTCACCAAACATTGACATTTCAAATTCTTTTCTCATTTCATCAGTAAATGACTTGCATAGAATATCATTACCTCCAAGTATGATATCATCAACAAATATTTCAGCAATCAAATTCTTATCATCAGTATCTCCTTTCAAGTATAGATTATTGTTATCACTTGTTCTAACAAATCCAATACTAATGAGATAATAGTGAAGTCTTTCATACCATACTCTCGATGCTTGTTTCAATCCATAAAAGTTTTTGTGTACTTTACAAACCATATTCCTCTTGTTAGGATCAAAAAACCCTTCAGATTGTTCAATGTATACCTCTTCTTCTAGTATTCCACTCATAAATGCACATTTAACGTCCATTTGGTATACTTTTAATCCTTTAAAAGCAGCATAAGCAAGTATAATTCTTTCTCCTAGTCTAGAAACGGGTGCAAAGGTTTCTCCATAGTCAATACCTTCTTCTTGTGCATACCCCTTGCATACCAGTCTTGCTTTGTTCCGTGTGACTTCTCCATTCTCATTAAGTTTGTTTCTGGAAATCCATTTGGTGCCAATGAAATTTTTGTCACTCAGTCTAGGTACTAATTTCCATGTTTTATTCTTCTCAATATGTTTAATCTCTTCATTCATTTCACTAACCCATTATTTATTCTCAAGTGTAGCATTAATAGATTTAGGCTCAAAATCACAAATCAAACATCTATTGTTAAGATACTTAATTCTTGTTCTCAATCCTTCTCTATTGTCTCCAATGATCTGTCCTATGGATGATGTCTTCTAACATATTTAGCAAGTACAGGTTCAGATCTTTTTTCTTCATTTTGATATTCACCTTGATCTCCATTTTGATCTTCATCGCTTGGTTCAGCATTATGAGCATTTTCCTGATTCTCGGTGTGTGCAGCATGTTGCTCAGTTGCATTGTTTTGTCGCTCAGGTAAGATGTCAGGTTCTTCTATGTAAACAAATATGTTGTAATATTCAGGTTCCTTTCTTCTTTCCTCATTAGTTTTCTCATCAAATTCATCCACTTTAACATTTTCACTTTCAATGATTTTGTTAGAAGATTTGTTCATACATTTATAAGCTTTGCTTTTAGTAGAATATCCTAGAAATATTCCTTCATCACTTTTAGAATAAAGTTTCTCATTTCTATCATCTTTAAATTTACAACTGTATAATCAGAAAATGGAAGCACTTCCATTGTAGACTTTTTTAGCCTTCCAAGTAAGTGGTTTGGGGTCATGACAAGTGCCTTGAATGGGTTCCTGATCTTGACATGGCTTCCCCCCTATTTTGTCCTTCTTTCCACTCATTTTTAGCCTAATTTCTACATTATGGACTACAAACTTGTGATTATGGGCTTTAAGGTTAGGTTTGACCTTTTGGGTCTATGTCAACCTTGACCCTGACCTAGGTCAAGGTTGACCTCAGCCTTGACCCAGGGTTCAAATCCTGGGGTCTCACAATTTTCGGATGTCGGTCTTTGCAAAAAGTGTTTTCCCACTTCCGGGTTGGCTGTTTTGAGTTCCGAAGCGTCGATTCCTAAATTATATTTAATATAGTTCCTCTCCTAGGGGTAAAGGCTTTAATGGGAATTTAATTATCCTATTTCATCCTCCTTAGAAGATTGTTCCCTAGTTTCATATAAAAGGGAGCCTTTCTCCCCTCATTTTCTCTAAGTGATATTGAGAAACTAAGTCCTTTATTGAATGTTTTATAAGCACAATTAAGAAATTAAGGAGCATTATCAAGTGAAGTGAAAGCAAGCTAAGGATCAAGATTGGAAGCAAGCATTCATCCATTCTCAAGCATCCATTTTCATGAAGGAGATCCATTGGAGGCCATTGAAGGATTCAAGCTACATAGTGCCCTTTTGGTGATCTCTCCATCCACCTTCTTCCAAGCCTATGCCAAATTCAAGAACCCATTCAAGACTTGGTGTTGGAGATCTACAAGGAAGAGATTGAAGACATCCTACCTTTCTACATTCCACATTCTGAAGCATACTTGTGGATCCACGGATTTGAATCTACCACAAGGACTTTTACAAGCAAGGTGAATTTGACCATTTACTTTGTTTATCTTTATGCAATTTCAATTACATATGTTTGAGGTTAATTCCAAAACCAAGGTTTGACTAAGGAAAACCCCTCCCCCACAACAAAAAATCTTTTTTTTCTTGCAGATACAAGTTTAGGACTACAGATTTGGACACAGATCTGGATACCCTTTTTGGCTTTCTTTCAGACGGCATGAACAGATTCTCTGTCAAACCTGTGCAATTTAGGGTCGACATTATTAGGTCAGGGTTGACATTTGTGGGTCAAGGTTGACCTTTTTCATAAGATTACATTAGAATGGAAAAATATTTCAAAGTTTTGTTCATCTCTACATTTCGGTTCCGGATCATACTTCAATTTTCCCATAAACAGTCTACAGACCTCAGAAAACAACATTCTTTGATCTGCAATTTTGTAAGGTTGGTTCTTCTTCCTATCCTTTTCAATTACTATAATTAAACATATTAATTTAATCAATTAACAGAATTTAAGATCCCCTTCTTTGTTCTCTTTCCGAATGGTTGATTCATTTATGCATTAACCCTTCATTTTGGGTTGATCAACTTGGATCTTCCATTTATGCATTTGAGGATAGAAAAGGAACATCTTATCTTCTCCCTAATCACAATTGCAATACACAATCAATACAATTCAATTAAGTGTAAATTAGGGTTAAGGAAATCAACATAAATAATAATTGATAATCAAACCACATCCTTTACCCCCGTTTTCATCCTTTACATTTTGGTGAACCCGCGATAGACAACTCTTTCTTTTTTGGTGTTAGATTTACATTGTTTATGCTAGATCTTGAATGTTCTTTCAAATTGCATTTAAATTCAATAGATCAAAATTTTTTGTTAGTTCATTTACATTGTATTGGTGTATGAGCTTTACCACATCTAGTCCTACTTATAGTATCCCGGTTAGAAGAAGTTGTAGACTTATGGGTTCCTTTGATCCTAAGTCTTCCTCTCCTTTCCTTAGCATCTTGGATGATAATTTGATAACTCATGATTCCAATCCTTCTATGGAGCATAACTCTTCTCACTCATCTCATGATGAAGATGACACTTTAAGAGTTCCTCCTGAACAAGTGCAAAACCTTTCAATCGAACTTGATAAAATGGGAAATTGGCTTATCCAAGAAAACCATAATCAAGATTCTATCCAAGCTATAGAGGCTCTTAAGAAAGTCCTCCATGATAATGATCAAGGTATTAATTTATTGCGTAGTATTACTCATCTTGTGAATTTGAATGTTAAACCTTTAGCTCAAGAGGCTCAAGAGTTAGGATTCACACCTATTGTCACTAGCATAGGACCTTCTTCTGTTCCTCTACCTAGTATTCCTACTTACACTCCTCATTTGATAACAACTTCTCTCCCAAGCGCACCTATCCCTGTGAGTGCTCCACCAGTATCTTTACCTACCTCACAACCTTCATATCATAGTGTGCCTTTTACTTATACTAATCCTATTCCAACTATGGTCCCTAATTTTCCATGGGTTGTTTTGTCTATTCATGTTGCTTCTTACACTTTTCCTAGTGTTCCTAATATTGCTATGCCACTTGTTTCCTCTAATGATTCTACCATTATTAGTTTGGCTCAAACTATGTCATCTTTACAACAAAAACTTGCATCTTTAACTCAATCCAAATTTAGCATTCCTACATGTGATATGGGTAGTCCTTTATCCTTAGACATCATTCATGCTACTATCCCTCATCAAGTCGATATGCCTTGTCTTGAGAATTACAATGGTAAAGGTGATCCTGTTACTCATGTTAAAACATTTCAAATCCTTTGTAGTGATTATGCTCATGACCATAGGATTTTAGCTAAATTTTTTGCTAGAACCTTTCAAGATAAGGCTTTACAATGGTATTGTTCCTTACCTCCCTATTCCATTGATTCTTTTCCTAAACTTGCCAATTCCTTCATTCAACAATTTCAAAATAACATTGGACCACAAGTGTCCTTATCTTATTTAATGCATTATAAACAAAACATTAAGGAAAATTTGACTGATTTTATTCGTAGATTTAAGCATTTGTATGCTCAGATTTCTTATCATGTTCCTGATATTGATATTCAACATATGTTTATTTCAAATTTACAAAAGGCTATTAGAGATAAGATTCTGCTTACTGAATCTACCTCCTTTCAACAATTGTGTGCAGCACTTCACCTTTATCAATTACAAGTGAGTCAGTTCGAGAGAAACACTCCAATGGCTCCTGTTCTAGTTGATAAGAGTGACAATTCTCCTAATCCTAATAAGTTTCAGAAACCTAACAACTATGTCAAGATTAATAAACAGATGAATGTGGTTGTTGATCAAGTTGCGGCTACATCTAATAGTGCTTCTACATCTACTTCTTTCCATATGAATCGTACGTTTACTCCTCTCTCTGAAACTTTCCATTCTATAATGAGTAGGTTGTTAAGTGCTAGTATGATTACCTTGCCTCTTATTCAACCTCTCCTTCCTACCACAATATCTTCAAAATCTTTTGATTCTAAAGTTTTCTGCTAATACCATCGCCAAAATGGCCATGAGACTGAAAAATGTTACTCTCTAAAGCATAAGATTCAAGACTTGATTGATTCTAAAGCTTTGTTTGTTGATAATTGTGATGGTAATAGGAATAAATATTTTTCTCCTCCTAATCAAAACCTTCAAATCTACACCAATCCTTTACCTACACATGATACTAATACTATAGCTCAACCATCTTCTGTAGACATTGTTTATGATTCAAAGATGAATGATCTTAATAACATTGTTAATCATGTGGAGAGTGTTGCGCCATCTAAAATTATTGTTCAAGATCCTTCACCTCCACTTCAACTTCCAATTCCACCTAAAAATCAAAAATAAACTAAGGATAAGCGACCTAGGGAACTTTTAATTACCTTTGATGATTCTGAAACAATTAAGGCTCCCGATGGTCCCCTTTATATCTATGCTAGGATTGCTAAGATACCTACTCGTGGT
>MU228142.1:2630574-2648622 GCA_018584345.1 Thuja plicata | reverse complement strand
CTTTCTAGACTGGCCCTAGATCCTTCGACAATTGGGCGTAGGATCCAGACCCAGGCTAAAAAGATGTCTTCCTTTTTGTTGTGGAATTATCCCTTCTTTGGCCTGCACTCATTCCTCTTCTCAAAAACGGTTATCTAGAAACTTTGGATATTGTTTCTTATCCATGCATGAAATGTTCTAGTGATCATATAAAATTACTTTAGGCCTCCAGTATTGATGAGATGTACAAGTGTAAAATGTTTTTGCGAGACTGGGATCAATTTGTACAGTGTACATAAATGCAAGGTGGTGATTATTCTCAATGATCGACAGGTAGCTAGGACAGTAGCTAGGACTAAAGATAACATAGCTCAAGAGACCATCATAGGTTGTCTCTTTATTTGGTCTATATTATTGAAAAAATGTTTTACATTGCATTAGCTCATCAAATCTGGGGATTTGAAAGAATTTAATAGAATATTTTCATGACAACGTATATTATTTAAGTTGATGTTGCACAAATTTATCTACTTTGCGCACTTGTATACTATGAAGATGGCGATTAAGAAGCATCTCCTACCATGGCCATGCTTCTTTATCGACGTCCTCATAGTCTACAAGTGCGCAAAGTAGATAAATTTGTGCAATGTCAACTTAAATAATATACGTTTTCATGAAAATATTCTATTAAATTCTTTCAAATCCCTGGATTTGATGAGCTAATGAAAGGTAAAACATTTTGTCAATAATATAGACCGAAGAAAGAGAGAACCTATGATGGTCTCTTGAGCTGTTTTATCTTTAATGTGCATATCCGTCAGTTTTTTGACATTTCATAATGAATTTTTGACAGTAGTGCTATACCTTCGATAGATAAAATGTCAGAGAATCATAATTTACGACAATTCTTCTGACAATAATGCTATACGTTCGACAGGGAAACCTGTCGAAGAAATGTTGCATGACTGTTGCTATTCCGACAGTTACAGTGTCGCAAATAGAAATTTTTTGACAGAAGCTTCGATAGTAATGCTATATATCCGACAGGTATATCTGTCAGAATTAGGTGGAAACTGTCAGTATGCCAATAGTTATAATTTCAGAAAGGATATGTTTTCGACAGTTATTTCTGACAGATATTGTATATTTCTGATAGGTCGTGGTGTCAGAATGTCGATGGATGAACCGCAGGAAATTTCATAACAAAGTTGTTTTCATGTGCAAGTTTTCAATGTGATTTGGTGTCAGTAAACTGACGGATGTGTTTTCTGTCACAATTTCCTATGCAAAAATGGCGACGGACACATGTGTCAAAATACTGACAAATAAGTGTTGGAAATTCGACAAATGGCCGTCAAAATTTAACCTCAAATGTACTAGTGGTTGTTCATCTCAAATGAAATAAGTCTACCAATAAAACTGTCAAAGGTAACATTTTTATTTTCTACTACTCTCATTTCTTGAATTGCAGATATTCTAATAGCATAAACAGGCAGTAAGGTTCTCAAGATTTTACTTACAACTGTTTCTTCCTCAAGTACTCCTACTCCACAGTTAGAATTAACAACTTCTTTGATTTTTCTACTGTGGTGAGTGATGTTATCTCCTTTCATTCTTAGGTCATCAAACTTTCCTCTTAGGCCTTTAGCTTTATCTCTCCGCACATTGGTGTCTCCTCCATGTACTAGCTTGAGTTTGTCCTGCATTTGCTTTGCAGGAGGTGCATGATTTCACATCTTAAAATTCAGCATCGGTTAGTGAAGAAGAAATTTCTATCATCATAGAATTGTGTTCATGTTTCTCTCCCAATTGATCAACACTCAGAGGTCCAGTAGGTGCAACATATTCAGTATCCAAGTGTTGTGTGACATCATTTCCAATACCTGATAGGTGAAGTCTTATCCTTCTTTTACATGATGCAAAGTTGTCCTTGTTCAACTTAGGGACATCTCTTTTACTCATCTTATCATCTTTATCTTAATTCCCTTTAAACTTTTCTTCCAAGAACCAAAGCTCTGATACCAATTGTTAGAATAACTGAGAGGGGGGGTGAATCAGTAGCCTTAAAAATAATTCCAAAAAATCCAACCAAAAAACTTATATCTTAAATATAATATCCTCTAGTGTTTTTTCAGTCCCCAATCATCAAGATGTATGCCATAAATAAACTTAACAAATACTCAGTAAGATATATTGTTTATCTTTTCTAGAATTTACTGAATAGCAGTAAATAAACTTAGTGTTAATTGGCCAATCCAGTTTCAATAACGTGTAAAGAAAAATATCAATGCAATGAACCACATACACATTTGACACATATATTTTAACATGGAAACCCTGCTAAGGGAAAACCCACCTGGGACCGGTAACCCAAAATATTTTCACTCTTCTGAAGTGAGCTCGGTGAAGAGCCAACCCTGTTAAAGGTTACAATACACACTGTTAAGTGCGACCTTGTTAAAGGATTTAAAACTAACAGTTTTTATTTTGACCTAGCACTCACTATGCTATCAACAAGAAAATCTTTTGATACTCTTGAGTATCTCAATACAATAAGGATTGTTGAATCCCACTCGGTTAAGAGATTTTTTGAATCAATGGTTAAACTTATAAAGTAAATGATCTGTTCAAAATACAACTTTAACTTGCAAATATTTAGATCTACTGTTAGTCCAATAATACCTCTCTGATCAATATGATCTTCAGTTCCTTTGCTCTCTTTCTTTCTTCTGCTCATTGAATGTTATGTCCTCTATTTCTCGATGTCTGCATAATTCCTTGGCTCTGTTCTTCAGCCTGTATGATTAGATCTGCATGAAGAATTCAATCTTCACCAGAATATACTCAGCATTCCTCTTTTCATAATGAATTCCTTGTCTCTTTATATAGACATGATTAGCCTCTCATTCTCCTTTTTTTTGTCATAGATCACTTCTTGATCTGTAAAACTCATCCTGCTTTGCTTTATCTCGTAAATCTTTGCTTTAGTTTTATTCTGCAAATATCTCCTTGATAACTGTGAATAAAACATGATTTAAATATCCTTCTTTCTTTAGTTTAAATGATCATTGAAAATAAAGCAATCAGTCAGTCAATATCTAAATATAGCTCTACCAGCTAAGTGGTTTTGTCATTCCTTAAATTTAGTTCTGATCGGTCATCAACTCCAGTTGTGCTCGGTAACAACTTCATTTATGCTTAGTCATCATTTTCAGTTCACTGCGGTGCTCAGTATACATTGTGAACTACTCGGTGACACTTTCTCATTAACGCTTACTCAGTTACTATTGTGGTCGGTTTACACTGTCCGTCGATGTTCACTATCACTCGGTGTATATAGACTTTCTTTGTTTTAATAATAGTATAAACTTTGTCTCTTCATATCTTCAAGGTTATGATATTATGTGTTTGAAAAATCAGACTATATCAAGTTGACATCAATGACAATATAATACATTAACTGATTTAATGTCTTGCAATCACTTTTACAGCTCGGTGATCATCAACTTATCATCTTTAAACATTCAGTCAGTTATAGCTCATCACCTTATACTAGGTTGAAGGATACAACCCAACCAGATGAATCCTACATTAACCAATTTCCCCTGTAGGAAAAAGAGAAAGAGAACTACCCATTCAAAAACATTAATCCTACCCTCTACATTGAGAATGCACATACTATTGCTCAAGGTTCCCATATACCAACTATTTTTGAAGATGTCATGGAGGAAGATCTCGAATACATAGAGAAAGATGCTTATTCCATGCAAGTAGTTGATTTTGTTGTGGAAAGAAACCCTGAAAGACTTCTAGTTGTGTTGATGAAAAAGGGAGTTAAACTCCCCGCTGAATTCAATGAATCAATGATACGGCCTGAGAAACCACTAGCATGACAAAGCATAATTCAAACCTCTCAAATGGAACCTATGGTGTCTCAAGTCTTATCTCTTCCATCATCAAGTATCACGACATCAAGGAAGACTATATCTACCCAAACTAGCTCATCCAATCAAGATAGTACATCATCCACCCAAAACATGATGGGATCCCAACTAAGTGCACCCCTGGTTACCAGTTTATCTCAATCATCAGCCTCATGCCCTTTTTCATCAAGTGCTCAAGATGTATCATTAATTCCCCAAACAAGAAATAACTCATTTGCGACTACTTAGATATTGCAGTCTATTCCAACTAGCATTGGACTTAATACTTCGCTCCCATGTGGATCAATCTTTGTGGGTCTAACATTTAGGCAAAATCCATCAAAGGCTACACCTTTATTCCAATGGGAATCCCAATAGCAACAACAACAACAACCTTGGATCAATCAGATTCCCCAATATCAAAATCACACACTGGGAAATCAATACCAAGTCCCAAGGAGATCATATGTACCAATACAAGGAACACAAAGGTGAAGCCTTATACCTACCATGGCACAATGATTCAATGTTGGGAATGTTCCTCAATCTATAATAGACATGTTGATACATAAAGTGAAAAATCTATAAATGCAAATGATGGACATACAAAACCAGGGGAAAACCAAGTCTTACATAGTAGAGGACTTGTACCCATACCCATTTTATCACTTATTGCACATGTCTCTATTTCCCACACACTTCTTGGTGCCCAAATTTGACGAATACAAAGGCAGTACCAATATTGTAGAGAATATCAGGGAATTATTTTCTAGCTGGATTAAAGTCGCACACGATGAAACTTACCTACTGTGATTGTTTCCAAAGAGTCTAGCCAAACCAGAAATGGAATGGTTCTTACACCTACCCCATGGCATTCAGTCTTGGGGAGAATTGGCTGAAAATTTTATTGCTCACTTCCATCATAACATCAAACGCAAGGTCAGTATCAAGGACCTATGTGAAATTAAGAAAAAATATGGTGAGTCCTTTGTTAAATTCTTACAAAGATGGAAGAACATTGCAAAAATAATAATGTATGATGTGCCTGACCAAGACCTAATATTCATGTCCGTTGACAATCTAATCCCAGATATGTCATTCATGACAGAGTTGCAGCTTGCTCCAAATTTTAAGAAACTTATAGAGTGAGGACTTAGATGTGAGAAAAACATGGTCAAGAGAGGAATCCTTGTAGATCCTACCCAAACTAACACCAAAAAAAATGTAATGGATAAGACCAAATGGTGGAATAATAGAAAGAATGTCACCAATGATGGTGTCATTAATGTCAAAATAGTCAACTATGCTAAACCCAAGGTTTCACTACAAGGAGGACCCATGACAAATCAAAAACCCATGGTGCACACTCAGTAGAATATTACTCAGATTCAAACACCCAGTGTTCAAGCAACAGCTTTGTCCAACAATAAACCCAATGCACAATTCCCACAAAGCTTTATGTTTCCTAAATGCGACTACACACCATTAGGAGAATCGATAGAATCAGCATTGAAAAATTTTGCAGCATTGAAAATTTTGATTTAAACCAATAAAATCACTCTACCATAAATTAGACAATATGAACATGGTGTTTTGAAACCCAAGTGGTGAAATGATAACAAATTTTGTGAGTATAATTGGGTAAAAGGACACAAGACATCCAACTTCTACCAATTAAAAAATGTCATACAAAATCTAATCGACCAAGGGATAATTGATGTCACAAATACCGATCCAAGGGTACAACCAATCACACTATCTCTAATGATACATTTCATGATATTGATAAAGGGAAATCCTCTGTGTCTAGTGGTCAGTCTAAGCAAGTGAACTATACCTATGCCAACTTTGATAGCACCATAAACCGCATTAATCCTTCAGATAGCCAAGTTTCTATAATTACTATCAAAGATACCAATGCCAAATGCACTATCACAACATGATGTTCTAAGGTTGTTTTGCAAGGAATGCCTTCCACCTCAGCTACACCAACTAATCCTACAATAGCTTCCAATCTACAAACCAGTCTAGTGGATCAGCTAAAGCGCACACCTTCCCAGATCTCCATGTTCAACCTATTGTGCATATCCCTACAGCATAAGAAAGCTCTGGATCAAGAGAATTTCCAAACCATGGTCAACTACATTGCTTCCAAAAAGTGTGCTACATTTATAGACCATGATGTGTCACCGCACAATCCTCTACACAATGCTCCCCTGCATCTTATTATCCAAGTGTATAAACACGCAATCCAAAGATTCTTCATTGATGGCAGGGTTGGGTTAAACATATGTACTCTTAAAGTGATAAAAACCTTGGGCTATTCAAAATATAGCATTGATGTCACTAGAAGGATAAATATTAGGGCATATGACAAAGAAGAAAGATCATCAAAAGGTATCCTCATTCTATCAGTCATGATAAGACCAGTCATAAAGATGACTCCCTTTCAAATCCTAGACCTTGATTTGGGATATAACATATTGCTTGGAAGGTCATGGATACATGAAATCATGGGGCTTTGATAATTCATACCATCAGGAGACCACAAAGTAGGATTCTCCTTTAACCTGGATGGATCAGCATACTTTAGGGAGGAAGCTCCTCTTTCCATTCGCAAAAGCAAAATCAAAAGAAAAAAAAGAACAGTTAGTAAGTGAAAATTGAAAGGAACTTTTTGACCATAAAAAATGAGAAAAATAAAGGATGTATCTTCCGGTGAAAACCTTTCTGAGGCACCAGAGGATGGAAAGCTAGAACTCCTCCCCTTAACTGAAGAAAATTTAGCGTTACTAGCAGAATAAATAGAGGAAGTCAATATAGGGGATGAAAAGAACCCTAAAATATATATATTTGGCTAAATCACTTACATTTGAGGAAAGAGAATGTCTCATTAGTTTCTTCAAGGAAAGACAAATCAACTTTGCATGGTCTTATGTAGACATGCCAGGTTTGGATCTCGAGCTAGTGCTACATCATCTGCCCTTATTACCAAATGCAAAACCTGTTAAACAAAGATTAACAAAGATGCATCTGCACATAGCTTTACTTGTCAAAGCACAATTGAAGAAACTCTTAGATGTAGGCTTCATAATACCAATTCTATATGCAGATTGGATATCAAATCTGGTGCCAGTAACAAAATACAATGGCCTGATTTGTATATGCATAGATTTCAGAGACTTGAACAATGCTTGTCCCAAGGATGATTTTCCTCTACCAAACATTAACATGATAGTTGACCTGATAGCAGGGCACCAAATATCATCACTCATGGAATATTTCTCTAGATATAACCAAATCAAGATTGCGTTGGAGGACCAATAAAAGATAGAATTCACATGTTCCTTGGGAACTTACTGCTGGAACATGATATTATTTGGCCTAAAAAATATAGGTGCAACTTATCAAAGGGAAATGACCATGATCTTTCACGATCAAATTCATAAAATAATGGAATACTATGTCGATGACATATAAGCCAAATAAATGCTTAGGGAAACTCACCTACAAGTTATGGGTCCAATATTTGATCGAATGTAGGAGTAAAAGTTAAGAATCAATCCAAAGAAGTGTGCATTCAGAGTTATTGATGGAAAGCTTTTTGGATTCATTGTATCACATAGAGGAATCAAAGTAGACCCAAAAAATTTTATGGTCATCCTTGACATGCCACCACCAACAAATTTGAGGCATTTATGGGGTCTACAAGGCAGACTTCAATCTATCAGGCAATTCATCACCCAACTGGCACACAAGTGTCACCCATTACAGCACCTACTACATAAAGACGTGATCTTTATATGGATAGAACAATGCGAGCAAGCATTTCAAATATTCAAGTATTATCTATTGAAGTCCCCTATATTGGTGCCACCAATTTCAGGTAGGCCACTCCTCTTATATATCTCAACAACGGAGTCAGTACTATGTGTTCTTTTGGCACAACACCATGACCAGGGAAAGGAAAGAGCCATTTACTACCTCAACAGAACATTGGTGGGCTATGAGCTAAATTATACAACAATCAAAAATTCATTTTTTCCATTTGTCTTTGCTTCCCAAAAGTTAAGACATTACATGTTGAGTCATCAAAAAAATCTCATAGCACACATAGATCCATTGAAGTACTTATTGAGTAAAGCAGTACTAACAGGAGGACTCACCAAATGGGTTATGATCTTAAGTAAATTTGAAATAGAGAACGTGGATTGAAATACTATCAAAGGGAAGGTAATTGTGGATCAACTAGTAGAGGCACCAATACAAAATTATTAGCCTATAGTCTCTCACTTTTGAAATGAATCAATCCTCACAGTACAACCAGCAATAAAGGTCTAGAAAATATTCTTCAATGGGTCATATAAAAACCATGGTGCAGGAGTAGGGATAGTACTCATTACTCCACATAATGATGCAATTCCTAAGTCTTTCTGACTCAAATTTCCATACATGAACAACATAGCTGAGTATGAAGCTCTAATCATCGGATTGAAGATAGCTATACAATGGAGAATAAAGAACCTAAGAGTCCATGGTGATTCCCAATTGGTCATCACTCAAGTCAACAATGAATACATGACAAAATACAAAAAAACTCATCCCATATAGAAAGATGATGGACAAGCTACGGGATTCTTTTCATTTAATTGTATTTGAACAAGTTCCAAGGGTTCAAAACAAAGCAGCAGATGTGATGGCTACTATAGCATCCTTGATCGACATTCTGGGTAACAAAACCAGATTCCAATTTATGGTAGAAAAATTAATGATATCAGCACATAAATCTTTGATATCAGAGTCAGCATGTTTCCTTGTTCATCTTGAGTCCCCCTGGTACCATGACATATATAATTACCTCCAAAACAATACCCTAACACCCGACCTGTCTAGAAACCAAAAGAAGTCCTTCATCTGACAAGCCTCTAGGTACACCCTTCTCGCCAATACTCTGTATATAAGAAGTCTAGATAGAGTTCTTTTATGATGTCTCACTTCTACAGAATCCCATAGAGCCTTGTATGAGGTACATAAGAGAATTTTTGGGGCCCACGAAAGTGGCAATATTTTGGAAAAGAAGATCATTAGAATGGGATACTACTGGCCCATAGTAGAGACATATGCTAACAAATATGTGAAAAGGTGCCAAAAATGTCAGATTCATGGAGATCTTATCCATGCACCAACTCAATAAATCAACCCCATCACTTCACCCTGGTCATTTTCAAAATGGGGATTTGACTTAGTGGGAAAGATTACACCAACATCCTCTAATGGTCACAAGTACATCATTGCAGTGATGGAGTACTTTACCAAATGGATGGAAGAAATTCCTCTCACATACATCACTAGTAATAAAATATCCATGTTCATACTAAACAACATCATATGTCGATATGGAATCCCTCAAACCATACTCATGGATCATGATACACCATTTCAAAACTAGGATGTCAAAGATGTCTGTGAGAAGTTCCACATAAAGAAAGGTTTCTCTTCATTCTACTATCCCCAAGGGAATAGACAAGTTGAAGCCACTAACAAAACCATCTTGAATATCTTAAAGAAAATGGTCAATGAATCTGGGTGAGATTGGCATTTGCAGCTCAGTCCCGCATTGTGGGCATACATAACAAGTGTGAGAAAACCTACATGAGAAACTCCATTCTCCCTAGTATATAGATAAGAGGTGGTCCTACCCCTCAAAGTTGAAATACCCTCCCTTAGAATCTCACTGAGGAACATCATATCAGATGAAGACTACAGAGTAGCTAGACTCAAGGAATTGGAATTGTTGGATGAGAGACTACAGATTGCATTGAATCACTTACAAGGCTATCAAAATCACCTTAGAAGAAACTATCACAAGAAGGTCAGGCCACAAACCTTTTAGGTAGGAGATCTCATCCTCATGGAGAATCGAAAGAACCAAGCAGAAAGGGTTAAACCAGGAGATTTTGAGCCTAATTGGCTAGGACCCTACATCATCATAATATCATGTAATAGTTGGGTATATCAACTGGAAACTCAAGAAGGAGATCTTCTCTCTAGTCATGTCAACAACATTCACCTCAAAAGGTTCTACGTTTGAGGTCTCAAGGTCAAGGGAACATATCTAAAATCTAGAAAATACAAAAAAATCAAAAAATATAAAAGGTTACCTTGGTGAAAATCTGGCAAAAAGGCACCTTGGCGACAACAAAAAAATATTCAAAAAATAGAAAAAAGTAAAGAGAAATGTAATCACTCTCTCAATGAAAACCTGGCAAACAGGAACTATTGGGCAGGTACCTTGGTGAAAACCTAGTAAACATGTGTCGAGTGTTAAGGTCCCACTTCGCCATCAATGAACTCCAAAAGGTTCAAGTCTGTACTCCCCGCATGAAAGATTTGAGTACCAAAGCCTATTCTCAGAAGCACAATCCCTTTTGATCATCACTCTTATCCATGGTTTGTATTAGTTCACAAGAATAGGGGTAATTCTAAAAGTCTTGAAAAGATCCCTAAAAATCTTTAAAAGTTATCAAAAAATCCTAAAAAGAGCAAAATGTCCTGAAGAAATCAATCATCATCAAAAAATTTGAATATTGCAAAATCTTAGCAATAAATCATCTTTGATATCAAAAAGAGAATGGCGATCAAAAAATCAATCAAATGTCAAAATTGTGAGCTTCACAAATTGGCAATGGACTCATATGAAACAGCTTTATTAGCAATCCAATTTGTCATCAATCAAGTGATTCAATCAATCATCAATCAAACTATCAATTGTCTTACATAGTGACGGATATACTCAAAACTAGACAGATCGGTCTTATATGAGACATCCATTCCTAAAACCAAACACAATCAAGCATCAAAATCAAGTAAATCAAGGAATAGTAAACTGTTGACTAGGTCAGTCAGTTGTCAGTTTATCTTTCGTGATTATGTTCTTACGCTACTCAAGGATACCACTGAGTGATGAGAGTAGCTATGATGGATCATGATCTTATTTTCTTTGATTTTTGTTTGTGGACTGTTTCAATTCAATTATGGGGCAATGATGATTTAGGATAAATGTGATATGAGTTGTCACATATATGGCAGCCATGTAGTTCCATGATCTAAGCTAACCCCTGGAAAAGAATGGAACAATCCTTATCTTTTATCTGCTTGTTGTTATCAATAAATCATAGTGGTATCCAGATGGTCAATATCTGGGTGCATTTGGTTTTATTTTGGGTTATTTACTTCTTCTTATCGGAAATAATAGCGGTATCTAGATGGTCAATATCAAGGTGCATTTGGTTCTCCTTTTCATCAGAGATCGTAGTGGTATCTAGATGGTCAATAGCTGGGTGCATTTGGTTCTCTTTCTTTTCAGTTATATACTTCTGGTTATCAGAGATTGTAGTGGTATCTAGATGGTCAATGTCTGGGTGCATTTGAGTCTATTCCTTTTCATAATAAGGTGCAATGATGAATAAAATTAGAAAACACGGCAGCAACTTGGTTTCATCACTCATGTCTCTCATTTGGTCCCTTCCTGTCACAACCAATCTATCACTAACTTTCTTCTAACTAACACATGCATTTACTCAGACACAGTACATTTTAGGTTTCCATTCATTTATTGCATAAAGAAAAGAAAAGAAAAACATGCATACATCATCAATAGACCATATAGATATGCAATCATCACAAGAGCCATCTTGCATGCATATGTCAGTATCATATGAAAGCAAAGATCACACATCTAAGAGTCAGCATAATAGAATCACATCAAATGCATATAACCATAAAGTGTCTCATAAAGTGCATCAGCATATACAAAGCATATAGAAATAAGTTACATGTCATATAGAATCGTGTCATAAATAGGAGCATCTCATATATCATATGTCTGAGTACAATGGACGGTCGCAAGTCTCAAATAAAGGTTATCAACATAAATGTCTATAAATATCGATACATCATCGATACAAAATCAGTACAGCATCAGTATGGAATTGATACAAAAAATGGTACAACAAGGTACATAGTGGTACAATGCTAAAAAAAGAGTCAAAAACTGCTACCCCCACCCTTGCTGCTAGGTGGATGAGGGGGTGACATATTAGGTCATTCCATCTGTTGTTGCAAAGGATCTATAACCACACCACTACTCTGTGATCTCTCAGCTATGTTGGATCTATGTGAGGCAATGTAACTAGGAACCCATTGAGTAGAAGGAATAGCACCCTCATAGTGGCACCGCAAGTAATCAATCACTCTATGGGCCTCACGCCCTGATCTCCAGAAATGGTCAAGGATCTCCTAGTGAGGTAAATCCTATACACCATCTATGAAATCTCTGACATCTATACGATCTTGTCTCTCCCTAATCTCAGCTTTCGTAGCCCTGTTCACAGTCGTTGTAACCGTGTTCTCCAAAGTTGTATCCTATGCCTCTAAAGCTACCAATATGAGTCATAGATCTTCTATCTCTTGTGTCAATCACTAGACCTCATAGGGATCATCCTCTTTCCCACCCATGACCACATCCATCTCTCCCTCCTCCCCAGTGCCTCTCAACCCCTCATCCCGCACAACCCAAGAGTCCTCCTCACTGCTATCATTATTGCTCTCACTGCCATTTCTACTACTATATCTAGAGGAGATGGATCCTACCTCCTCCACCTCGACCATCTCCTCATCTTCACCCTCTCCCATATCCTCTTATCTCTTTGTAGGATCAACACCAGTCTATCTCCGCACCCTCCTAAAAATGATGAGGTCCCTCCTCCTCCATCCACTCCTCATCCTTTAGGATCACTCCTAGACCAACCCAAGCAGTATCTCTCCCTCCATCCCTCCCCCTAGGCCGGCCTCCTCTGGTCCTAACTCTCTCTCCATTGTAATTCCCAGGATCATCATCATCATCAACCCTCCCCCGACCTCCATCCCTATCTATCCATCCCCCTACCTCCACCCCTACCACCCCCTCAACCTCCACCCCTACCTCCCTCGTGTCCTCCATCTCTCTCTCCATCCCTCCCACCACCTCTCCCATGGTCACCACCTCTCTTTCATGGTATCCTCATGATGACACTAGTAATAGGTAGGGTAACATATGTCAGCACAATAGGCTGGAACTACAACCATCAAGCATCAAACTGTGGAGTAGTACATGCACACAAACAAGGTTCAGCATCAGTACCATGTGGATAAGAAAGCATAACAGAGTATCACAACAAAATTTATATAATAAGGACCTAAAGAGAGTATAGTATAAAAAAGAGACCATGAAAATAAAGAGATCTACCTACATCAACAGTGGTTGATCGCCACGTCCACGAAATAGGACAAAGACCATCAAACTCAGTCCTCACAAAATGCATCAGGATCACATCTCCCCACGGAGTGATATCTCTAGACCTCCATGCAAAGTAAGCATAAGAATTAGTGACATCGTGTCACTCCCCGAACTATCACAAAACCCTATTGGTGTTGTGAAAATCTATCATGTGCACATTCTCGATGATGTGCCCAATCAGGAATCTCCTTTGTCGACAGAAAGGAAGGTGTGCATCCTCACCCTCCCAGACTGGATATGATCTATATGGCCTCCAAATAAAATACGACATCATATATAGTTTTTGTCACCAATACATCAAATTCCCCATATGGGACTAAATTATGGATCATCATACATGAAAACATACGGTCTCCCTGCAGGAAGATCATGGGCACCAATAGGTCTACAAATAGCAATGTGCTCCCACACCCAGATCTAGAACAAGGTAACGCCACAACCAATCGACTTATCACCCTAGTAAGCCACGTAGAACATATGGTAATACATGTGGCCTAACATGAAAGGCCCCCAAGTATAAACAGTATGGTCTCTCACCATACCCTGCAAAATAGCTCCCCATCCAACAGAGAATTCATGCTACCTACGATCAGGACACAGAATCCCACAGATCAAAGTACCTAATAATGTACTCAACCTATCTAAACCCATGCTAAATCTAGACCATGGGATGTCATAGGGATCAGATATCCCTAATTGATCGGCGGGTAGACCATTCATCTCAGATAACGCAACAATGCCAAGCCGTCGGGTGAACTCTACTAGCGCACCCTGGATAGGAACTTGCAGGATGTTGTAAACATCCTCGAGAGTGACAGTGCACTCTCCGGTGGGAAGGCGAAAGGTGCACATGTCTGAGTGCCACCTCTCAAGTAAAGAAGATATAAAACCCCTATTGGTCATGATCTCAAGCATATAAGTAACCCAATATAATCCTAAATGCCTAAGAATATCTCTCTCATCCTCAAAGATCTAGAAATGATATACCAAACCTGTTGGTCCGGACTCTCAAAAATGCAGAACATTGCTAGTCATCTTCAAGAAAAAGTAACATACAGAAATCAGTGTCCGGATCGACAAAACAAATTCCCATGTGCAAAATAAAAAAATTATACAATACAGCAGACTAATTGCAAAATGAAAACATCAATTACGGCACCTTTATATCGATTGTGGCATTTATTCATCATTTGTGAAACATAACTCACAATTGTGGCAATTAAAGGAATGAATGTAGTAGACTTATCAAATGTGAAAAGGAAACAACAATTACGGCATTTAATCAGCAATTGCGGCAAAACCGTCGGTAATTGCGGCACATATACAAAAAAAATCAAAAAAGCAATTGAATTTAAAAGCATTAATGACAAGCAATAAATGTACATGGGATTAAAAAAACTCACCGCACCATCTGCGCCCTCTGGATGACCAAAGGTACAGACTCGGTCAGACACATGTATGACTCCCGGAAGGCGCGCCATCACTCAAAACAAGCAAGAAAAGAAAAGAAAATCAAAAACAAATCTTACCAGAGAATTAGGAGCTCCAAAGTGCAAGTGACAAATGAAAGGGGCCCAAAAGCTATTAATAAGTGATCAACAAAAATCCTAATTCCTCAAGGAACCCTATTTTATTGTCCCAGGCCCCGGAATCTTTCACAGCTAATATCAGAAGCATTTGTAACTATTTTCACAAACTATCGGATGCCAAGACAATAATTTTGCAGTATCAACAAATTGACGCTCCTGTTGTGACTTTTCGCTCAAATTTGTTGAGGGGCATAAATACACCTATTATCGCCAAGGCAAGCTGGGGCAGGATCAAAACAAAAGATTCTTTGACACAATGTGACAAGCCACAATATATCAAAGAGGGGCAAATGTAGACACCCTAAAATGGACAGACTTGCGACCTTACATTAAAATTCTAATTTTCATCTATTAATTAATAGATTTTAATCATTAATTAATCATCTATTTCTTCTAAATCCATTCCCCAAATCATTTAATCATATCCTCAAAATTAATTAAATAATTAATTAACCTTAATTAATTTATCTTATTAATTAATTAAATTCAATTTCCTAAAGTTTAAATTTAAATATTTAAACTTATTAATTTATTCTTCTAATTAAATTAATTTCACTCAACAATTTCATTCTAAATAAAAAAGAATTCAATTATCCCATGTTTGAATACTTTAATTTCAAAAATCAGTTAAATATTCAAATAAATCCTTTCTCAAGTTCAAAAAGGTAACTCTTGATCAACTTTTCAATTATCTAAACATCCTCTCTTCTCTCCAAGTTGAAGAGGTGGAGTTTACTGGTTTCTTTGCAGTTAACTAAGCATCCCCTCTTCTCTCCAACTTGAAGAGGTGGAGTTTACTGGTCGCTCCTCAGTTAACTAAAACATCACCTCTTCTCTCCTATTTGAAGAGGTGGAGTTTACTGATTGTTTCTCTAATTCCTTTTGATCTCAACCGTTCATCCTCTAATTTCTGGGATCGATCTCATCTGTCCAATCATTTTCCATATTCTATATAATCAACCCTTCTCAACCATTTGAAGGATCCAGGATTTCAATCTTTGTGCGCACTTATTCTGTTGGATTCTTGCGAAGCATCAAGCATTCTTGTGATCATATCAATATCATTTTCTCAACACTCTCAAGTCACAGACTCTGTTGATACCAATACTGAGCACCATTCATCCAGTGTTTCAAAAGTATAGAGAATCAATAGAAGACTCGAGCATCGTTGTTTGCATTCATTTGTTTTCTTCTTTGATTGTTTGTTATTTTATTGTCCATAGATTCACTCTTAATAGTTTTGATTGCTTTCTCCCATTGCAAAGCGGTGCTACTAACTCTCGTTATTCGAGTGGAGCAGGATTGGACCTAAACATTTTTTATTGTCCATAGATTCGTTCTTAGTAGTTTTGATTGCTTTCCCCCATTGCAAATCGGAGCTAGTAACCCTCGTTATTCGAGAAGAGCAGGATTAGATCTACACACTTTCTTTTGTGCATCACTTTCTTTCATACATCTTGATTATGGATCACGAAATGTAATATGAAACATTGATGCTGAAAATACACACACAATCTAAACCAGAAACTACTTAATGTAAATTTTAACATGGATTGTGTAAATCTGATAACTCCGATTGAGAAGTGTTGGATTTTACAGTACTAGGTGTATTAACCAGGTAATTGCACCTACAGCCACTAATATAGTCATCCGGCTAATATATTCATCATGACAAAATTATTGATATTGCTAATTAAAGAGCACAAAAAGAGAAATTTTTAAATGGTGAGCTTATCAAAATTCATTCTCTTTTATCTAGTTCCATTCAGCAATGCCAACACCAACCTCCACCATAGCACTTCCCTATCATCAAACATCAACTAGCGAAGAATAATCATTTTCTCATATGGTGTTATGATGCAATCAACAAGGCTCAGGTAAGAGCCACATAGTTGGCTCTTTGGCCTTAAGCCCACAACTCACATGGTCTAGACCTCGACTCATTGTTTTCTTACTAACATTGAATATATCAGGAATAGACTACCTTGTCCAGGCATTAAGCACAAGCAGGTTTAAACGAGATCTGATCTTAGCCAATTATTTTTTATTTTCCAAGGGTCACATGTCTTTGAATTTTCTCGGTTACCCTCTACTTCTAGTATCATAGGGCCACAAAAGTTACAAATTTAGATGATAAATGGCCAATAACAGTAATAGAAAGAAGAGTCTTGCCAAGAAGCATTTTCTTTTTGGGATAGCATTTGATATCCCTGGGTGACTACAAAATATGGGGAAGATGAGATATATTATAATTGTTTTCTATAGTATTCTATATAGTTTAAAACTTGTGACTTGAGAGTTACTCGACTGGTGTAAAAAATTTAAAAACTTAAGACTTGGCGAAAACTTAGCTATAATTCTGGAAATTTATTGAGCATTAAAATTACAGTACTTTTTAAAAATATGCCTTGAAAACATGCATATTATTGAATTTGTGGATCGTATTACTGATTTCCTTCTTGCATAGATCAAAATTAGAGTTCAATATGCTTCATAGACAAAACAACGAATCCAATATTTCAATACATATAAATACAAACAAAAGGTATCTCAATGAGCATGTCAATAAAAGCCATCTGAATGGGTTGATAAACATGATCACACAAATAATTAAAATATTACATAACAAAATTGGGGTTGTACATTGTATGACAATACTAGATATATTGCATGGTTATAAGATCCTCTTCATCTTTTGAAAATCCATCCTACTGTCTGCTTTGGTCTCTTCTACATCCACTTCCTATTGTATGTTCAAAATCAGTCTTAAGAATCAATTTATGAAATATGCGTTGAATTTTTTTGATTAATTACCATGCACTATATATACTCTCTACATTGTATAGCTGAAAATTGTATTCTTAAAATTCTAAATT
Organism: Thuja plicata; assembly: GCA_018584345.1. NCBI lineage: Eukaryota > Viridiplantae > Streptophyta > Pinopsida > Cupressales > Cupressaceae > Thuja > Thuja plicata. Next base: position 2,630,918 of record MU228142.1, on the reverse strand, counting down.
TTTACTCCCTTTGTTGTGTTGACCCAGACATATACAAGCAACTGGTGCCAACTCAAGCATGAGTATTTTGAATGTAATAATCTTTACTTCTTCCTTTCTCTTGGTTTCTTTCTTACATGTTTATATTTATATAAACATATTTATATTTATAGTATTTTTCATAATATAGGCTTCATAATTGCTGCTCACAAACTAATTGTATTATTAACTACAATAAAATTTAAAATCCACTTCTCAAATTGCCTTAATTGGAGTACAATAATTGATTGAACATAATACCCTATAATGAGCAAAATGCAATTTGAATAGGACATATATAAGTAGTTGATATATATATATATATA
>MU228142.1:2617880-2630472 GCA_018584345.1 Thuja plicata | reverse complement strand
AAATTGCATTTTATGGTTTTGTAGAGAGGTGGATCATTGTTGCATAATGAATTCTAATTCAATAGAATAAAAAATTCCTTCTTACCATCGCATCAAATATTATTCAAATGGCATTACAAATTTGGAATGACATTGAAAATTCAAAAAGGCTGCCAAAAAAAAAATTGAAATGATTTATTTGAAACAAGCATGTCAGACATGGAATTAGATGACATGGAAACAGTCATTCATGCTATCACCACTGAGCTAGAAAGTGACATTGTTGGAATGGATTTGTCTATTTCTCGATGGGAAGGATTCAAGGTGGGAACGATTCAGGGTGAGTGGTATGTCAAACCACACTCTTTACATTGGTGGAACCACTATACTTTTCATGTCAGATGTGATAAATGTTTTCATAGCATTTTCAAGTTGTCATATGCATTATTTCAAAATATTTGTGAACAACTAAATGATGACTTGAAACAAGGTGAAATACCATATTCATTAGCTACAACTATTAAAATTAGGATTCTTCCTATTGAAAAACATATTGTCATTGCAATTCTATGATTGTCATCAAGTATGACAATGCTTAACATTAGTGAACTATTTAGTTGTGGGAAGTTAACTTGGTGCAGAAGTACCCACCTCTGATCAGGACAGCGAAGGATGATGTTGGGACATTTGAAATCTCTTCTTTCTTTTAAATTTCATTTTGAAAAGGTTTGTAATAAGGTACCCCATTTGTGGAACTCTATGTCATGAGTTGGTGCACTATAAACCACCATGAACATAAGAGCCAAGGGGCTATAGTATGGAGTCTTTAGGGATTTTAGGTCCTCTAGAGTTCTTTTCATGTTTTGAAAAAAGTTTATCCATTCATATGTCAATGAGAGTCAAGTTGTGTAAGCATTGCAAGTTTTCTTTCAATTATGTAAAAGTTGTCCAAAATGCAATTTTGCATTTTTACAACATTTTCTTGCAAAAGTGCAACTTCTTCTCCAACGGCTCTAACTTTGAAAATATAGTTATGAACCAATGGGGGGAAGCATATATAATTTAACTCAACCATTTCCAATGGTTGGGAAGACATTGTACAGAAGATTGAATGATAGATGCAAAAAATTGAATTAGATTTCCTGTTATTTTCATTGCTTCTGAGTATGTACGGATTGGGAGAGGCTTCTAATTGATTGAGGAACATTATGATTTCTAATTAATTCCATTTAGAATGTTTGGATCATTGAATTTAAGAATTATTTAAATTTTGCATTCGTTGGACTCTGTTTCTCTATGAAACCCTCTGAAATCAGAGTTTGGTCCCAAAATGGCTCTAACTTGAAATTCCACCATCAAAATTTGATGTCTTCGTGGAATGCGATTAGAGCCTATTTATTTTATGTTCCTAGAAGGTAGGAGTGTGGAAGTGCACGGATCACTAGGAAATTTGATGCCCTAGGTAGACATCTTCATGTGGTTACCTATTATGTTACAAAGATGGTTAAGAATTGAGAGTTGGGTGATGAACCAGAGGACCTCCCTTTTGATTTAGTATTTTTTTGGATGCCCCTTGAAGGATATGCCTTTGGATTGGGGGAGGAGATAGTTCATATGGGAGTCCTTTTGTAAACCAAGGCCTAATAGCCCTATTAGGTCTCTAGTCTTTGGTTAGTTTGAGACCCTATCTTAGAAGTTTAGAAAGATCCCCTCCAGGAGATTGTGTAAATCAATAAAGGGTGCTAGAATATCAGTTTGGTATAGTGGATCCTTTGAAGGAATTGGAAGTTAAGTCCCAAAAGCCAGTGAGATAGGGCTACTAGGCTAGGTAGGGCTTATTGAACCAACTACCCCTAATCATTTGATAAGACCTTTTCTAATCCATGAGTGGTGTAGATTAGGTAATTTTAAGATGGAATCCATGAAGGATTGATCCATGCTGGTGGGAGGAACTCTTAAAGGTGAATTGATGCCAATTCAAGTTTTGAATCCTTGTATGAAGGAACATAGATAGGAGAGATCATCTAGAAGTGATAGATTGTTTGATCGGAGTGTTTGGGTGGATTTACCTTATCATGTGGAGCCTTGTCTTATCAACACTATCTTTTGAAGGTTGTAAGGTGTTTGGGGTTATTAGAACCTAGATAAAAAAGGGCTTTGCATCAAGTGGTATCAGAGAAATGGAAAGGAACCCTTAGGTAGAAGAAGAGGAGAAGAAGACATGGCAGAAGAAGATGAACTTCCACAAATAAAGACTAATGTGGAACTTGCAAAGCTTTTTAAGGAACAAATGGTAGAGAATAGGAAAATCCGAGAAGAGATGGATAAGATGAGGGGCCAAATGAGAGGAAGGGGTGAGGAAATCTCTAGAGGAAATGGAGATTGAGATGAAGAGGAAGAGATCCCAGTGCAGGTAGAAGAGGAAGTACCTGCAGAATAGAGACCCTTCCTAAATGCCCTAAAGTCCTTGGGGAGGAGAACTATGGAGGGTAAGTTGGAACTACCTATATTTAGTGGGAGAATGGATCCAGACTTGGTCATGGATTGAATAGACTCCCTCACAAGCTTCTTTGAATGTGAAGACATTCCAGAGCACCAGATGGTGAAAGTAGCAAAGTCAAAGTTGAAAAGCTCTTCTTTGACATAATGGAATTTTATTCAGGATGAAAGAGAGAAGGATGGAAAAAGTAGAGTGTGTACTTGGAAAAGGATGGTGAGTTTGGTGAAAGAGTCCTATGTACTAGAGGACTATGAGGTGCAGTTGCATAGGAGAAGATAAAACCTTAGGCAAAAGGATATGGGCATGAACACATACACTAAGGAGTTCATGAAATTGATTATGAAGTCCAAGACTAAAGAGACAGAAGGAGAAAATTTAGCCAGATACATGAATGGCTTAAATGTTTCTTTTCAAGATGAATTGAATTTTCTTACCCCCAAGACTGTGCAGAAGTGTCATCAATTGGCTTCTAAGGTTGAAGAGAAGTTCAAGAGGAGGAAAGAACAAAATGGAAGAGGACGGAGCAGAGACCAAAGAGGAAGGAGTCCCTTTAGAGGAAGAGGGGATGGATTTGGTTCCCAAGGAGACTCAAATTAGGATCAAACCAAAAGTGAAGAAAATAACAATGGTTTCAACAATAGGGGTAATTTCAAAGGAAGGAGACTGAAATTTAGACGAAGAACACAAGGGAGAGGCCCTATCAGATGCTTCAATTTCAACCAAGAAGGGTACATGGAAAATAGGTGTCTAGATAAGGAAAGTACAAGTTCACTGGGAGAGAGGAGGATAAATTTGGTTCAAGAATCATACTGTCAAAGTGTTTTATCATACCAAAGTGTAAATGTTCTAGATGCATATGGGTACCTTGAGAGAGGAGAAGCTCTGATGATCAGAAGGGCAGTAACTACCATGAAGATGCCAGTCAAGGAACCTCCACAAAGGAAGTCACTCTTCAAGACAACCTGCAAGTCATGAGGTAAGATTTGTAAAGTATTAATTGACTCTGGATCAACTGAGAATTTTGGATCTTTTGAAATGGTAGAAAAGCTAAAAATGAAAATAATTTCACACCCTTCTCCCTATAAGGTCTCATGGCTAACCCAAGGTCAACAAGAAATTGTAGAAGAGAAGGCTTGGGTAGACATTCAAATTGGATCCTATAAGGACACACTCCTGTTTGATCTTGCAAAAATGGATGCTTGTCATATCCTACTAGGGAGACCATGGCAATTTGACCTCAAGGCATACCATGATGGTTTCAGAAACGCATATTCCATTGCAAAGGATGGAAAGGTGATTGAACTACTACATATGATGGAAGAAGTAGAACCTAAAGGAAAGGAATCCAAAGTGCTAGTGATGGAAGGAAAGGAGTTCATGAAGGAATTTTCCAAAGAAGAAGTATGATTTGCTCTAACCCATGTCCCAAGAGCCATAGCAAGGGCTAAAGAAGGAGATGACAAACTAAGGAGAGAAAAGTTAGTGGATCATGCAGTTCAACAACTACTGGATTAGTATAAGGGTATTATTTCAGATGGAATACCAAGGTCTCTACCACCTATCCAGGACATAAGTCATTGTATTGAATTCATACTTGGGTCTACACTTCCTAACAAAGAAACATATAAGCTCGCACCACAGCAGAATGAAGAGATGGCCAGATAGATTGAGGAATTGTTGGAATCGGGACTAATTAGGAAGAGTCTAAGCCCTTGTGAAGTACTTGTAGTCCTTGCACCTAAGAAGGGGGGCACTTGGAGGCTTTGTACAAATTCAAGACCAATCAACAAGATCACTATAAGGTACCGTTTCCCAATACCAAGAATTGAAGATTTACTTGAATGCTTGGGGGTGCTCAATATTTTACATAAATTGATCTAAAAAGTGGATACCATTAGATTAGGATAAGGACAGGGGATGAATGGAAGATGGCCTTTAAAACAAATGAGGGCTTATATGAGTGGAAATTCATGTCATTTGGCTTGTCCAATGCCCCTAGTACATTCATGAGGCTCATGAATGAAGTCTTGGGGGACTTTTTAGGGAAATTTTTTATTGTTTACCTAGATGATATACTAATCTTTAGCAGATCAAAGGAGGAGCACCTCAAACACTTAAACATGGTTTTGAAGAAGCTACATAAGGAGGAGTTAATGATAAATATTGAAAAATGTATATTCATGCAAGAAGAGATAATCTACTTAGGTTTTGTGATCTCACATGGTGGGTTGAAGATGGATCAGGAGAAGATAAGTGTTAATATTTCTTGGCCTACCCCTAGGATAATGGGAGATGTCACAAGTTTCCATGGTTTGTCTACATTTTATAGGAAATTTATAAAAGGATTCAATCATATTTGTGCCCCAATGCTTGAAACCGTAAAAAGAGGACATAAGTGTAAAAAAAATTGGACTAATGAAGCTGGTGAATCTTTTGAGACTTTGAAGAAGAAGGTGGCCCAATAGTTAGTCCTTTCTCTACCAGACTTCAACAAGATTTTCCAAGTGGAGTGTGATGCATGTCACATGGCTATAGGAGTTGTTCTCAGTCAGGAGGGTAAGCCCATAGAATTTTTAGTGAAAATTTGAATGAAGCAAAAAGAAATTACTCCTCATATGATTTAGAAATGTATGCTCTAGTCCAGTCTTTAAAAAAGTGGAGGCACTACTTGATGCCAAAAGAATCCATCGTGTTTACTGATAACAAAGCACTAAGTTTATAAATAGCCAAGAAAAACTTAACTGCAGACATATGAAGTGGGTTGAGACATTGCAGTCCTACAGATTCTCTCAAGCACAAGAAGGGAGTAAAGAACAAGGTGGTTGATGCCTTGAGTAGAAGGGTGTTAACAATAACACAAATCAAGTTGGAAAGTGTAGGTATTGAAACTCTGAAAAACATGTACAAGTCTGATGAAGATTTTGGTGAGATCTATCAGGTATGCACTTCTTTTGATGAAAGATATCATATTGAGTTTTCTAAATATCTGATACAAGATGGTTTTCGCTTTAAAGTGGGCAGATATGTATCCCTAAATGCTCCATGAGGGTGAACATAATCAAGGAAAAATATTGTGGAGCCATGGCAGGACATTTTGGTCTTGACAAGACCCTAGAGTTGGTAAAAAGAAATTACTTTTGGCCCAAGATGCAAGTAGACATCAGAAAGTTTGTAGAGACATGTGTGATTTTTCAAAAGGCAAAAGGATGATCTACCAATGCAAGACTCTACCAACCCCTCCCCATCCCATCAATACCATGGGAGAGTATCAGTATGGATTTTGTGTTAGGATTGCCTAGAACCAAGAAAGGGTATGATAGTGTTTATGTGGTAGTTGATAGATTCAGTAAGATGGCTCATTTCTTGTCATGCAAGACTACCTATGATGCTTCTTATTTTGTTGATCTCTTTTTCAAGGAAATTCTAAGGGTCCATGGTTTTCCATTGAATATAGTGTCAGGTTGGGATGTCAAGTTCATAGGGCACTTTTGGAGAACATTATGGAGGAAATTGGGTACCAACTTGGCTTTCTTATCTACATACCATCCACAAACAGATGGACAAATAGAAGTAGTCAACAGATCATTAGGGAATTCGTTGAGATGTCTCACTAGACAACATGGTGAGAAGTGGGATACAGTGTTGCCACAAGCAGAATACTCCTATAATGATACACTAAACAGGAGCACTAGTTGTTCACCTTTCCAAATTGTGTATGGTCTACACCCAAGAGGTGTCATGGAGTTGAGATAATTAAATCGGGGAGAACCAATTAGTATTGAGGGCGATGCATTTGCAATTGCTGTCAAGGAGGTACAGGAACAAGTTAAAACTCAGTTACAACAATTTGCTGACAAATACAAATAGTATGCTAACAAAAGAAGAAGGGATGTTCAATTTATTGTTGGAGACAGAGTATGGGTAAACTTGAAGAGAGAAAGGCTCCCAAAGGGAAAATACACAGATCATGGAAAGAAAGATATGACCCTATCAAATCCTTGAGAAGTGTGGGAAGAATGCATATAAACTACAACTCCCTTTTGATCTTAGTATGTCCCCTATATTTAATGTGGGTGATTTAACTCTTTACAATGGTGATGTGAATTCAAATGACAATCCTTCTATACAGGAGACCCTTGATGATGATGATATTCCAAGCATGATCCACCCATCCTAGACAAGATTTTGGACACTAGTATAACCAAGAAGACAAGGAATAGAGAGTACAAGGAGTATTTGGTCCACTGGAAAGACAAACCTGATTCTAAGGCAGTATGGATGACTGAACAACAAATTGAGACCCATGGTGCAAATTTCAACCAACTCATCTCAAGTGGGTTTGAGATCTTTTCTCCAGGGGAGTATGGTGCAGGAGCACCCACCTCTAATTAGGACAGTGAAGGATGATGTTGGGACATTGGAGATGTCTTCTTTCTTTTAAATTTCATTTTGAAAAGGTTTTGAAATAAGGTTCCCCATTTGTGGAACTCTATGTCATGAGTTGGTGCACTATAAACCTCCATGAACATAAGAGCCAAGGGGCTATAGTATGGAGTCTTTAGGGATTTTAGGTCCTCTAGGAGTTCTTTTCATGTTTTGAAAAATGTTTATCCACTCCTATGTCAAGGAGAGTCAAGTTGTCTAAGCATTGCAACTTTTCTTGCAATTATGTAAAAGTTGTCAAAAATGCAATTTTGCATTTTGACAACATTTTCTTGCAAAAGTGCAACTTCTTCTCCAACGGCTCTAACTCTCAAAATATAGTTATGATCCGTTGTGGGGAAGCATATATACTTCAACTCAACCATTTCCAATGGTTGGGAAGACATTGTACAGAAGATTGAATGATAGATGCACAAAATTGAATCAGATTTCTTGTTATTTTTGTTGATTCTGAGTATGTACAGATTGGTAGAGGCTTTTGATTGATTGAGGAACATTCTATTTTGTAATTACTTCCATTTAGAATTGGTTTGAATTGTTGGGATCATTGAATTTAAAAGTTATTTAAATTTTACATTGGTTGGACTATGTTTCTCTGTGAAACCCTCCAAAATTAGAGTTTGATCCCAAAATGGCTCCAACTTACAATTCCACCATCAAAATTTCACGTGTCTTCGTGGAATGCAAGTAAGGCCTATGTATTTTATGTTCCTAGAAGGTAGGAGTGTGGAAGTGCAAGGATCACTAGGAAATTTGATGCCCTAGGTAGACATCTTCATGTGGCTACCTTCTATGTTACAAAGATGGTTTGATGAACCAGAGGACCTCCCTTTGGATTTAGTCATTTTTGGGATGCCCCTTGAAGGATATGTTTTGGATTGGGGGAGAAGATAGGGGAGATGGAATCCCTTTGTAAACCAAGGCCTAATAGCCCTATTAGGTCTCTGCCCTTTGGTTAGTTTGAGACCCTGTCTTAGAAGTTCAAAAAGATTCCCTCCAAGAGGTTGTGTAACTCAATAAAGGGTGTCACAATATCATTATAAGTTGTGTAACTCAATAAAGGGTGTCACAATATGACATTAGGTGTTGTGCAAGATGAAAATGATATATGTGATGATATTTATATTTGAGAATGCAACAAATATGACAACGAATGAATCAGCCGATCCAATTGCAACACTTGGTTGAGAAGCATTAATGACTTCAATGAATCAACTCATCCATATGTTGTCCAATTGCAACACATGCTTGAGAAGCATCAATAAGCATTAATGACTTTTGTAAATAGTGATACGAATAATCTAAACACAGCCATAATCGTTTGTTTACTTTTTAACTAAAATATTTCAAGCAACAAAATTTATTCGACAGCCTTGATTTGCAATTAATGTGGTATTTTTTGTTCGATACTGAAACAGATGCTATTTTTCAATGACAACTTTTTGTTTTAATCTTTCTACTTTGATATGTATAAATGAGTTCAAGCTGTACATTTAATCTTGTGAGATTAAATATAATTTAATAAATGTACACAAAATTGTAAACAGATATATTCATAGATATATCATATAATGAGTGGCTGAATAAAATATAATAGAATGTTGAACCATATATAAGTTTCTTTTAACTAATTTTTTTAGAGGTACTTTTTTGAACCATATATAAGTTTCTTTTAACTAATTTTTTTCAGAGGTGTTAAAAACAAAATCTGACACCACCAGCTTCCTTAAATTTTGGAGCTTAAAATTTTAAGCTGAATTGGCAATTTTTTTTTTATCAGTAAACTGAATTTAAATTATTCCCAAAAAAATTCAATAAGCCCCCGCTGAAAAATTTTAGGAAACCCTAAAATGACACCACGCCCTTAACCAATTTATAGAACCAAGAGACGTGCATTCTAAACCTACCTTTCAGAATCAATTTGCTCTAATTATAAAACTATATTATGCAATATATTAATATTTTAATGAGATGATTGAATTAATCAAAACATCACAAATGCAATATAACAAAAAGTCCGGCAAGTGGAACAAGAGTTGCCGTTATATTTATATTTTGACCGAAATTTAAAAAATTGGATATCTATAAAAACATCATCATCCAGATTAGCCACTTACCCTGATGATGGATCAGGAATACACTGTTTATAATTCTTATCCAGAAGTCTCTCCATTAAAAACTATCAACTTCAAAAGATTAAAATCCTATTTTAGAACATTTACAATCAACGGTTAACACTATTCAAAAATAAGCGGTCCAAATACACTCATTAGAAATGAACCATCACTAATTGGAAAACGCAAAACTCAAGCACCCTCACCAAATAACGTTATAGCATACCTCGATAAATGAAACACTGCCCTTTTTATCCAAAACAATGTCCAAACCACTAAATCTTATTTTGCTTAAATTTCCACTTACCCTAAAAGCCCTGAAAAAAATGTTGGACGAGCAAAAGTCAAAAATAGCCAAAGTGTTGAAGAGCCCTTAGTATGCTTGTGAAGTTGAATGTTTCTTTAATGAACCCACCAGCAATTAAATCTTGCCTAGTGCAAGGTTCCAAGCCATAAGAGATCAGGCAGGAATCGTGCCCTAGAAGAATTTAGCGAAATAAATACCCCTCAATCCTTGGCTCTTAGCCTCCAGGCTTGTGCTCACATATCAGTAGCGAAAACGATTTTGTGCATAAAAATTCCTCCACAAAAAAAGTGCCAAAATAATCTTATGTAACCTAAAAAGTATAAACCTTGCATGAACTGTACAGTAGGAACAACTAATCATATAGAAAAAGTATGACCGGCAGCAGCAGCTCTTGGCTTACTGTTAACTACCAATGGAAATCAGAGGCATAGCAATCAACCAACAAGAACATCTCATAATATTAAAATTATAAAACTGCAAGATATCACTGAAACCCTGTACATATATAATGCAGTAACAAACATTGTTGCGTTACGCTCCTAGTTGTCAGAATATACATTTCTGTAACTATGGCACTGTCATGTTGTTCCATTAGGAGGAACTGAAACATGCACGGTCAATGCTCATTTGTAGTGCAATTATTTGCAAGGCACTACGCTTGTCTTATTTTACTGAATTAAGGGCAAGCTCTTAAATTCCCTCACCAACATTTAACTTCAGTATCATACTGAGCCCTGTTTCCTGGAATGTGCTGTGCAAGCTAACATAAGAACTTAAAAAGGGCAGTAATTGAAGTACCATGGACAAATGAAAAAGAAATTGTACACGACTCTTGTATACAGACTGTTCAATGCATAAAACGTTAGAGCATAATAAATACCTCAACAATTTACTATACCCTGTGGACATACAGGAACATCAGTCCTCATGCCGGACAATTGCTCTGCTACAGATGAACAGCATTCAAAAGCTTTTAAAGCCTTTAGTGATGGCACAGTCAGATCTTTTGAGCACAATTTACTTTCAGCCTGACAGCCAAGCCACAGGTAGGAGAGCCTTGCAAGAGCTGCTGAAGCTCTTGCTACTCCCATGACTCTTCTTGCGGCAACAAAACTCACTCGATAGGTTACTCCAAGTTCATTCCATATATCATTTCCAATGAGACCAGAGCTTTCAATACTTCTATATCCCTCAAGATCAGCACTTGTCACAATCACAATTGAATCGTCATAACATACATTCATCTCTGTTTTGTTCACTGTTATATTGCCTTTGTATGATGTATGGGATATGTATAGAGGCGTCACAGGAAACTGTTTTGGTAAGGAAAATCCAACGGGAACAATCAATTTTGTCTGCTTCTGATTTATCTGCTTAGTGTAATCCTGAACAGCCTGCAAACACTAAAATTTAGATTTCATTTTGTGACAAATGTTTCCAGCAATGACCAATAAATTTTCTAACCTTCCATTGGGAAGCCGCCAGCAAAACTCTTGGCCTCTTGGACCTTACATATGCATATGCATCATGCGGTGTCATTTGCCTGTATTCCACCTGTTACATAATGGCGAAAAGGGATTTTATGCTCAAGTGTAATGGTGTCAATACTGTATCTGCCTGACGAAACCACAACTACCTATCCAGCACAACTTGCATTTGAAACAATAATAACTTTCAATTGAGATTGACATTCCACTGAAATTCAGAAAATGACAAGTACAACTATTGGAACAAACATTTTATTCAAGACGGTCTAAGAACATAGAGGTGCTCTAGTCTCGTCATGGTAGATTGAGTGATTGCAATAATAGAGGTCACTTCAACATCGACTACTGGCAATTCTATAAAGCTAGATATATTCAGACGAGTATTACAACCATATAGGAAAATGGCAGCTGATTTATAAGTCTTTATGTAGAATTTAAATTTCCTCAAACATGGGAAAAGCAACTAACATATAGCTCTTCAATTCAAGTTGGCACTCCATCGAAATTCAGAAAATGGAAAATGCAACTATTGGAGGAAACATTTTTATTCAGCTTTATCGATGGTCCTCATTCAGATTTAAAATATAGCGAGCAAAAAAGAATACCAGGTAACAAAGAACAATTGTAGTACTTCGACCTCTTCCAGCTTTACAGTGAACATATGTTGTCTTCCCACAAATTGCATTCTCTGTACATTGAAGACATGAAAACAAAATATAATACCCGTATTCAGTTAAAGCAAACTTGAAACAATCGACAGAGAAATTGCACAAAATCAGTACAGGCAAATAGAAAATAATTTTCCACTCTTTTGACAATTTCAGAAGTACATAATATCAATAAAAAAACATTTCCCATTCTAATGACAATTTTCAGAAGTACAAAACTTATGGAGGAAAATGCAACTATCAAATATGATCTGAATATCACTCTAGTGAATTCCAATGCTTTGCACATTGAATTGGGTGGTTAAAATTACCTGGAAAATTTACATATCTACACTGTTAAGAACATCCAAGAGAAAATATACATGAGACGTTTCTCAGCCCAATGCTGAACTAAATCTAACACTACATAAAAACTTATTTCTCCCATATACTGTGGACTAAATTCACCTCCAAGTTTGTTGAGTGGCCTGCCCAGTCCATTAACCAGTCATTTATCATATTCATTTCCCATTTTTTCAAACGCCGTCATTTTAGCCTTAAGAAAAAACTTGGAACTTACTCCCATCTCTTGTTAACTTAATTGACCTCCAAGTTTCCTGTACAGCTGCCCAATCCCTTCCCAGTGACTTGTCATTTAAAATCTTAATAATGCTCCTCATTCACCCATTTCCCATTTATTTTAACACCATTATGCATTTCAACGTTTAGTAGTACAGGTACTAACCATTAATATTAGTATTAACAGTATAAGGATCCTAAAAACACATGCAAATTACTGAAACACTGGAGTCCACCACAACAAACACCAATAAGTATCATGACAAACTGAGAGGGAATGGCATGGGAGAATCCCAGTGAAACCAATATGAACACCAACGTGATTATGGATTGTAAAACTTGAAGCAACTAACATTGTAGGAGCACACAACACTTATATCCTCATTATACCCTCATAAATGCAACAAGAGTAAAGAGTGTTGGATGTGCGAAATGGAAAAACAATTCATATTTCAAAGCCATCAAAGAAGAATAAAGATATGCACTGCTTACATATCCTAATTCTAACTATCAACAAGTTATAATCTCAATGAAAT
>MU228142.1:2603273-2617406 GCA_018584345.1 Thuja plicata | reverse complement strand
ACATATTCATATGAGTTAGTAAGCACATTACATCCATCTACAGGATCAACACGTTGTGGGATGAGAATAAATATAATTCAGCTAAAATATCTACCAGCCTTGAACTATTCACTAAACCTTATCATTTGGCGTTTACTACACAGCTAGGATGCTGAAAAGTAATGTCGGCCTGCCTAAGAAAATTGTCTCCCAAGAAAAAGGCACACGTCATGTTTCACCTCTTGAAAACATCAACTTATTCATTCTTGAGTTATCCTACAATAAACAACAAAGAAAAATAAAATGCAACCTGAAAAGTAAATATTATTACCAAATGATAAATCACGTGGCCTTAACCAGTTAATGCAAAATGCCAAAAACTAACCATTTGTGCTATAAACTGCACTCCATAATAAACCCTACTGATTATTTGTTGACTGTGTGTTTTTTTGCTCGACATTTTGGATCAAACTCCATGATCCATCATCACGAATAGAATGCCAACAAGAGAACAGAATCTACTCCTGATGATGGATCATGGAGTTTGATCTAAAACGTTGAGCAAAAAAACACACAGTCAATCCAGAAGCTTTGCATTCCAACATTATGGACTGTGGAAACCATATGTCAAGAAAAATGTATCAAACATTGTTCAACGTATCTTTCAATCAGACATGAAATTAATAAAATCAAGAAACAGTTGAGAAAAAATGACCAACTTTGCAGAAGAGTATTATACTCGAAACAAACTAAATAAAAGCCTTCAGACTAGTAGAGACTGACCAATTCAAAGATCAACAGCAACCACAGATTTAGAAACTTCATACAGTAACATCACCCAAAATGTTTCACAGGGCAACAAAACTCTGAATTTTTAGTCACAAACGAGAAAACTTTCCACACTTACTACAACATTTTGATTTAAGAGTTACACAAGAGTAAACAAATCTAGATTAATCTGGAAGCACAAGCTCTGCATAAGAAAAGTCAATCCAACGAAGATGTATCCTGATATACACCAGCACAAATGAAAAAAATGGTTAGTTAAATTTATCAGGCACACATTGCAGTTTACAGTTCCAAGTAGGAGTGACCAAAGCAAAATTGTTTTGCATTCAAATCATTTAACCTAAACAGAGCGTTATAAGTGCACAAATGAAGGTAAACATAAATGCTAACCATGAATGAAATCCACAGCTCGATGTATGTCCTCAAATGAAGGAGCAAACAGATAATCTCTTGTGGGAATCACAAGATGTTTAATGCCTTGTTCCTGAAACAGATGGCATAGTACAATAAAGAAATATATCATTAATCGTTTATCATTAAAAAAGGGGACCTCCAACAGCATTATGCAGAAAATTGTCATCCAGAAGTAATGAACATAATTCAATTAGCTTAATAACAATTAAATGCAGTGACTACATACAGACACATAATTAGAACCATACGATATATAAGTAAAACTTTAGAAAATGATCCAAAAAATATTCAAATTGTTCTCTTATTTTAAGTCCAAATACTAAAGTTCAACAAGATATATAACTATAATCATCACTGAAACAGAACTCGTTAAGAACAAAGCAATAATCAAGATCCTGGGCAGAATTGTCTATCTCGGACTTTGGCACACCATGAAAGTGTCACAAAGTCCACATTTAGCTTTCCAATGCTTGTTCTGAAACCATATTACAAGTCATGTTAATGCTTCTTGGTAGGAAGTATAGAAATTTAAATGAACATGATTATTTGCATGTTGCCATCCTGCAATAAATATGATCGTGTATTGTATACTAGCAGTTGCGCGTTTTTGTACATGCAACAATGAGCCGATAGGAGTTTTGATTTTCAAGAAGTGATATGTTTTGTACAATGCGAAAAGTAGATCATTAATTGTATGTAGAAGCAACTTTGGAAATGATAGATAACAATCCTTAGGTCATGATATTTTCTTGTAAGGTTTATTGCATAATATTGATAGAAAATAAATGATAAATGAAACACAATATAGCATTCAATCTTGTGACGGAAAGACATTATAAAATCTGAGAACAATTTGTCATATAAATCTAAAAAAATAGTTAAGAAACACCAAACTTGAAAAGTCCATGAGATAAACTTTGAAAAATCTCATCAATGAAATTTGTTTTTTCCCTCTTTCCCTCTAGCAAAGACACATTTTTTACCTGAGTAGATCATTAACATCTTTTTTATAATCATTTGTTCATTTTTAAATTTAAGCTTAATTCATGTTACAAAACTTTTTTCTAAATGAAAATACAAAATCCTATAATAAATAATTACCTTTGAATTTAAAAATTATATCTATTATCTAACAAAAAAACATTTAGATAAAAGACTCATTCAAACAATAAAAACTTATTATATATTAATTCAACAATAACCATAAGCCACTTGTGTCTTTCATTCTATTAATTAGAAAAAACTATTATTCATTAATTATAAAAATTGTAAGTAAGATGAAACTAAACGCATTATATTTGTTAAATTCTTTATTATGTACTCACTGTTTTGAGAGACATCCATAATATTACTGCCAGCTATATTTTGGAATAATAACTATTTTTGATAAAAAAAAATATTATCTTCCAACTCTTTTCATTTATAAAAAAAATTTTGAATTTTCTTAAATCAACACACCTATGAAAGTATATTAATTTTATAAAAAACATAATCTAAATAATATCTATTGTAATTAATAAATTAAAAGTATTTGCTTTATACTATTAAAATGAGAAAAAACACTTTAGTATATCAACTACTAAAAGAAACACTTTCTGTCCACTATGCAGTAAAATAAAACCAATAAATCAAGTCAGGGAAAACATAGAATAAGAACACAGATTGTTATGTGCTAACTCATCTCTTCTTGTACACATTTGACATTCAAAGAGAGAAAACCCAGAATTTTAAAGGAATGGGCTTATTAGTAAAGGCTTAAAATATGAACGCAATATAAAATGGATCTACCCTTTAATTTGAAGATGATTTCACAGAGTGCCATTCTCACTACCTCTCACATAGTGCACACCAAACATCCACACCTCACTGTGAAACAAAACTCCCTCCAAATCCTCAATACATTTCTCCAACCCCACATAAAACTGAGGATTTCAAATCAGTACGTGGAATCATTCACCATTCCAAAACTGTAAAAAAAATGAATCAAAGCCGTGTATTAAACTTCTCACAAACTGTTTCTTTTATGTGACTTCTTTTCTTTTGCAATGCTATTATATACATCTCTTCCTTATATAATACTAAATGGATGGGAAAATATCGAATGAATCAGTTTTATTAAAGTTTCCATGAAATTGGCATTCTCAGTGTATACGTGCATTAATTTGCACATATTTTTCCCCTACCACCAACCTTGTGTGATTTGTTTCATAGGAAAAACAAGGTAAGTTTCTATTTTTGATTTTGGAATCAATTGCTAATTTTAAACGAAAAAACAGGGGAAAAAAATTCAACATAAGTTTCTATTTTTTTATTTTGGAAACCTTTGCTAATTTTCAACGAAAAAACAGGGAAAAAAAATTGAAATTTTTTCCATTGCCGGAAAAGAAAAACTATCCAGGAAGAAGGCTGACAACTATACAGGAGAAAAAAAGTAATTTCCAGGAGCAAAGCTCCCACACAAAGCCTACTGGCTTAATTTCCAAGAAAAACCTGAACGATTTTGTACCATCAAGATCTAGAAAATCCAGCAAATATCACCTACAACCAGGTTAACTTAAACAAATTTGTCCACATGTCTTATCTTATTACATTATTTTCCTTCTTTCTGTTAATTTATTTTCCCAAGCCACATGTGACATGTATCGTTGCTTCATACTCCATTGAGGAAGTAAAAATGTGCAGCTTCCTTAAATGTATACTCGCCTCCATCATTCATTCTTGAAAGAGACTTTGATTTCCTCAGTACCGGCATCAGTAAGACTGTAAAAATATGCTGACTCTTAATAACTATGCTCTCCCATTAGTTGTCCTTAGCATTTCAGGTAGAATATTCCAATTGCTTTTTTTTTTGTCTGGTTGAAGATTAAGTTAGACAATTTGTTTCAAACCCTGAACTACAGAATCTGCATACTGTGTATAGAATTTTGAAATAGGGTTTTTCCTCATTAAAGATTTGCCACCAACTAGTAAAGGGCCAACTAACATTATTTAACCTTTTTCATCTCAAACAACACATTTGTCCTCTCTGTACACAAGATATTCATATGCTTTTCCTCAGTTCAACTAACCAACAAACAATTTATTGCTAGTGATCGCATTCTTTCTAATTGGCATTTGAATAAGAGTTTAACCAATTGCTTTGTGACTTGCAATGTTGTATCATCTGCATTATTGACTTGATCACATTCAAGTTTCAATGTCTTTCACATTGTGAAGTCAAACCTCCTTACCAGTCATGCGACGTATGGCTCCAATATAACAGGCTATAAAATCTTCCTCATTCTTTGTCTGATAGACCACAAAGAGTTAATATATGAAGCCACTCCACAATACTAGCATGTCCCACATTCGAAAGTCTTCTAAAATATATCTCTAAGAACTCTCCATTTCTTCAATACTATAATATTTCCAGTTGGCAAACATTTCTGCCTTGTACTTTGTAAGCAACTGGTGCATTCCATTCATCAACAATGGTCTATGCTTCTTTGAGTTTATGAAACAGGAGGCACACATTTCCAGGATGGTTAAAAAAAATTCCGAATCCCGGGGAAGGTGGGCATGGAAAAAATTATATATGAAAAATAAAAAATAAAAAATAAAAAAATTAACAGAACATATTTTATTTTTTATATAAAATAAACTCTTAAATTAATCATTTCACACTCTAGAGAGCTGAAATTTAAATAACATTAGCACCAACAAGAATACTAAACAAATGAACGTCGTCATTGACCATTGAAAATTAAAATCCAAATCCTGTGACACTTTGAAATATGAACATGAATATGTGGTGGACATATTATCAATGTCAAGTAAATAAGTTTTTAATGCCCCACTTCTGTTTCTTTCTCACTTTTGCAAATAAGTCATTTTCTTTGTTTATGGAGCAACAGTTGTTATCGAGTACATTAGGATAGCATACATCCCTATGAAATTTTAATGATAGTTTCTCATACTGCATTGTGAAGATAGTTTCTCGTACTGCTTTAGGAGCTTTTGCACCTTGAACAATCCGTATAATGTTGAAAGTGACTAACAAATTAGTTAATACCAACACAGTTTTACTCTTATATGGATTGCTTTCTACACAGTCCTGCAAAAGCATTAACAGGCGAAATGTTTTCATCCACTAGTTCCATGCCCTAAAATTTTCTGCCCTAACGTTTTTTTAAGATTAGACAAATCCCACAAAGATGTGGAAAATAACTAGTGGACACCCTAAAAAGTTATGCATTAATGCAGAAAAAAAAATCATATGCCTTTGGTACAATTTAGCTTTGAAACTAAAAGCTCGTAAAATCCACACAACAGTCTAAAGCCTTTTTCCAATGCCCTTTATTTAAAGAAAATTATTGTAAGTGATTGAAAAACCCAATATTTAAATTAAAAATTAAATATTCCCAAATTATATAATTACACCTCACTTTAAAATATTTAAAAAAGGGCCTAAAAAGAAAAGTATGAAAATCAGGCTGTAAAATCATTTTTAAATAAAAAAATAAGGATAATAACTTTAATTCGCACAGAAGTAGGTGGCACTCTACTTAGAAGGCTGAAAGAACTCGCTGGAAGTTCCAATTTGCAGAAAAGGCAGGTTGAAACTGATTTTTAAAAATGCAAACTGAAATTAAATTTGCAGCCTTAATCTCACGTTTATAAAAATGCAGGATGAAATAGTAAATACATAAATTACAAGACTCTTTCTACTGACTCATGGAACCTAAATTTTTAATTGCACATATTTCCAGCTTCTGAAATATGCCCTAACCACCAAAATGCTTTTGAATCTGTTCTGCAATCCCCAGATCAAAAAATAGAGCTTTGATACCATGTAAAATTCAAGAAGAGCATACAAAAAAACAGTCAAATAAATCTATCAAACTCATTAAATACTCTCATCCATTGTACAGTAAGCTAATACACGTATGTATAGTGCAGGGATCTGTATGCAAGCAAAACACATGTCAAACCCAAACACAAGACATCGTAACTATTAAAAATTTAAGTTGAGAACATATAATAACTCATCATTAAGAAAAATTTAAAGAACATCTGATAACATTAATTATAAGCAAAGGTGTAGTTCAATCTTCATGTGCTGTGTATGTGTGTATGTGTGTATGTGTGTATGTATATACTATACATATATAATATCAAAAATGGAAATTTACTACAATAAATCAAAACATAATTACTTCATTTTTACACCCAGGACAGATAGTAACTAAAATAATGATTATACTTGTAATATTCTACGTAATAGCTGAGAAGCACTATCCTATGCTTCAAAATAATAAAAATTAATGCCTTCAAATCCTAAGGAAATCATATTCTTAGCTAACTTCTGAAAACTTAGCCATCATTTCCATATTAAATGTGCCAATCAAAAAGACTAAATCACCTGATACATGGAGGTAGGAACCAACGTCTCATAAGCCTCATTCAGCGTAACAACTCCTCCCACACCAAGATCCTTCAAGCGTTGAACATCTTTAGGAAATGGAACAGCACCTAATAAGAGATACTGAAACACAGAAAGGACCAAATCATCTTTTTGGTCAGCATACTGAAGAAATTCAAAAGCATTCAGAATCTTATAGACATACATTTGAATTCATACATGTACTTTTGTTTTACTTCTGCTACAGTTGACACAAATGTGCTACAGGATTTACCACCAGCACAGATCCATCTTAACATGGATCTAATGTGTTCTGTGAGATATCTAAAGGACTCTGTGGCAGTACCTATGATCTTACAAATATATTTTTGTATCATTACCATCTTGTACTTAGATTACCTCACAGCACAGAAGATGGATAAATTGAGAAACAGAATCCTTGGGAATAATCCCAGATAGAGCTCTATGGCACTTATGAAGTGCAAGGTACCACTAATCTTCAAAACCAGATAACATTTTGATTATAAGAATAGCTGCAATATTAAGCAACAGTTCCCATAGAGACCATTATTCGAGAATATAGCAGCTAAATTGATATTGGTTTCTGATGAGAATTAAATGGATCTTACATGAACAGCAATCTGATCCATGGTTTAGTTTCAATTTGCAATTTAGATGAGGCACTCAACCCTTTCACAAAATGATGTAATGTGAGAAGACTTATTAAAATTAAACGGATAATTTATTAAGGAAAAGTACAGAGAATAAACAGAAGACATGATAATGACCTTGTGAAAAACCATAATAATATTACCAGAAAACTTGGTGAAAGCAACTTGAAGAATATAAGTTGTTGGATTTCAGAAATATCTAAGTAAAAATGATACAAGTAAAGATAATGTAAACGTTAAATTATACAAATACGCATAAAAATTTATAAAGATCAGCCTGGAAGAAGACGGATCTAAAGAACAACCATGCAAAAAGTCGATTTTAACCCCCATGCCTTGATCCCAGAATAAAAATGACAAATCCAAATCATGGGCCAAAAAAGTGTCAATCCAGAAAAAAGAAACACAAATTATGAGAACATTAAACCAAAGCACCAAGAAGTCACATGGAGCTAAAAAAAGACAAAATTACAAGCCAGTCAATAATAATTCTAATACAACCATAAACGGTGAGCTTGTCAAAAAATGCAGAAACTATTATTACTAAAAAAAGGAAGCGAGGAGCTTTCCGAAATAAATCGTCACATAACGGCCATTCACAACAAATATGCTGAGCCTATTCCAAAAACGAATAAGGAAGCATGAAGGTTTACAAAATAAACAGTGGCATCGATGAGTACAAAATTGACCAAGTAGAAATGGCTTCTTATGTACAATATAGCATCATTCTTTAATTGGTGCCAAATACAAAAATATCAAGCAACTTCTACTAAATTAAGAAGTTCAAGGACATTCGTCTGCGAAATTTAAAAAGGAGATCACCATTTGAAAGACAACATCTATAACGCCTTCATAAGTCAGAAATTTAACTTATTTTTTTAATCTAAAGATTAAACAAATAACCTGATCAATAAATAACAATACAAAATAGGAAACAAATAACCTGATCAATAAATAAAAATACAAAATAGGCAACAAATAACCTGATCAACGAAGTCCCACCATCGAAACTCCGCTTGAAGCTTGTTCCGAACAACGTTATACAAAAGTGTTGGATAAAAGAGGACGCGAGCCCCTGCTCCTACGACTGCCCTTTTGGCAACCCTGTCAATTCTCACATTCTCTTCTTCTTTTGCCTCCGACTCCTCAACCTCTTCATTCTCTTCTTCTTTACCCTCTGACTCCTCAACCTCTACAACTTCCTCGATAAGCATTGCTTCTGCTCACAATTGCACCGCAACCTATCCCTAACCCTATCCCTAACCCCGTCCCAAAACTTATTGTATACAGTCCTGTCAAAATCCGCCCATTAGAAGCACGTATCAATCCCTCACACACTCTGCTTTCCGATCATTGTTAAAAACCCTAATACTTCCGTTACACCTCTGCAGTGGCCCTAAATTATTTTCAATCCGATCAATTGACAGCGATTAGGTAACATCTGAATCCACGAGCATTACCAAAAGTTCCGGAGCGACCAAGGATCGAAACCCAACAAAAACAACTGCCAATTACACAACAATTTCCCATAAGAACCTCGAAATCGTGTAAAGACAGCGATTTGAAACAGAAAGCAAGAATCGACAATTTACAAGGCCAAGAAATCATGATCAATGAATAACATTTCCATTAACCATCTACGAATTTAAGAAATCACAGGAAAACCAAATTGTAACAAACCATACACACCTTCTCAAATTCAGACGAATCGCAGGCACAATCCACCAACAATTTCCAGATTTTTCTGATGTCCGCCAAAATCAGAGCATCAAGAGCAGATGAATGGAATTGAAAGGAAAGCGGCCTCAACTTCAGCTACCTAACTCTCTCAACAAACCCCCAATGGCATTTGACAGTAGGTAAGAAAATGAAGAGAGAGAAATGCGCATATTAATTTCTGTTTTATTATTTTGCAATATCCACTTGTCCACCTCATCCCATGCACGCCGGACTTTCATTATCACCCGCACAATATTTGCACTACCCGCCTCTGCCAACACATGCCACGTAAGACTCCTGCCACACAAACAGCCACTGTGGAGACACGTGGCGTGTGGTATGGGCTTTGGCTATCCTTCCATTTCCCACTATGCTTGTGTGTTTTTAATAATTGGACATAAAAAGAAAAGAGGGAAAAAAAAGAAATACCAAACGTGGTACCCATAGGTGTTGTGTGGCCTCCCACTTGGATTCAACCCTAATCCATGGAGTTGGATTATCTTTGGATGCCTTACTTCTTACTTTTTATCTTCTTTTGGATTTGTTTAAAGTTTTTTTGTTTTTAATGATAGATTGTGTGGTGTAATCTATGATGATAATAAAATAATGCACAATTTTAAATTAGAAGCATGAGGTTTATGATAGACTCTAGGTAGAGACATGAGGTATGAGTTGGAAGTATCTCTGTTTTTTCCATAGGCTCTAGAAACATCATGTATCTACCTTTTTCATAGGTTCTAGAAACACCATGTATTTGAAATTATGTTTTTTTTTTATTAGATTTGTATTTAGTATTTTTTTTATAGAATAATTTACAATAATATCAATGTTAATATTGTATTTTTAAGTTTTGCAACACAACATTTCAATGTATCATTATATCTATCGGTTAGTCAAATCAAATTAATTGAAAGCATATAAAATTAATAGAAGTTTTTTTAGTTTGTGTTATAGAACTATTGCGTAAGTTGAGATTTCAAATTGTGATTATTGTTTTGTTGTTGTTTGTTTCTAATGTTTAAAATGTACAAGTTACATATTTTTAGTTGTATTTTGGGCGAAGATTGTTTTGGCGTGGTCTCATTGGCGCTACAAATGGTGGCAGAGGCCTCCATAATTACTAATACAAGAGAGTGCACAACTCCAGAGGCTATGGCAAGCAAAACAGAGTTTTGATTCACGAACACACGAGGCTACAAGTCTAATCTAGCGATTAGGGTTTGCTTTTTTCATACTATTTAAATGGTGATTAAACAAGTTTTGAATATTTTACTTTAAAATATGAATCTTGGGCAGGCTCGCATTGGAGGATGTAGAGGCATTCCAAGTTCTAATGCAAGAGAATGCACAAATACAAAGGAAAAAAAAATACAAAAAGCAAAGGTCTTGGGGATTACGCTTATTGCAGGTTGTTAAACATAAAAAAATCAACAGTTGGCAATTAGGGCTTTTGTTTTGGGCATGTGGGTGAGAGGTGTACCATGTTCATGAACTTTAGTTCATAGGTTTTGATGGTAGGGGCTAATAAAATAAGGAAATTCATTTAAAAAATACATTTGTAAATCTTTTTATTATTCAAGATAAAGAGTGTGTTGTTAGCATTGGCAAGGTGTGACGTTTTCATTTTTATGTTGTAAGTTTTAGATTTGGTGATTTTTTAATCCTTAGATATTCCTTATAGGCTTTGTTTCCCCAATTCGCCACTTCAACTAAGCTCCCATTTATTTTATTTTTAGTTCATAATGATTCCATGACTTCATTGTGCACGTTTTAGGGTTCTTGTGTTGCTTTCTTCCAATCTATGTTTTACTTCTCCAATGCAAGAAACATTTGCACATTGTTTCACTTAGTTCTAAATTGATGCCTCTTGTTATTTATCTTCACAACTAGTGCACAAAGCCAGTGAATTTATTCTTTTTTTTTTAAACTAGAGTTATGGCACTCAATAGACTAGGATTTTTATTTATGTTCATTTCTTCTCTTTGCAAAATCGATAAATCTTGGGCTTATATTCTGTGAACAACATAATAGTAAGATTTGATATTGGTTGTTACCTTTTAAGAACACTAATAGAGCTCTTATCTTTTATCGGCATGTTATGGAATAGATTATGCAATCTGTAAAATAAAAAGCCATCTTATACTTTTGAATAGTCATACATTAATCCTTTTGACTAGTTTTTTTGCACCTTTTTTAAAGTGTGTCCTTCTCTTTTCACTATTTCTAATGCATTTACAAATTGAAATAATGTGGGCATCATGGTAATGCGCTTCAATTAAAGGCTACAATACTCATGGTGCTAGCTTGAATTAATATGGATATTATATCCATACACCACAGAGAATGGTGTAAATTACTCATAGTGCTTGGAGTAAATCTCAACGAACGATCCATTATGGTATGTTTGTAATGTCCCCATTTTTAGGCACATGGGATTAGCTTATTTATGTGACCCTCGTGGGCTAATCGAGATGTTGGAGGGGGTCGTGTGGCAGAGCCAGTGGTCAGTATCCACTCTGGAGGTCTTTGTTGCCAGGATTGCTCTTCGTTTGGGTCAGACTGACAAACTTACTATTTATAGTAAGTGTTTATTTCAGGTGTTTATCATGATTGCTACTTTTAGCAAGGCATCTGTGCATTGGTATCGGTGGAGTTGTGGAGTCAGTTGCAGAGTTTCCAGTTTGAGGGACT
The DNA here is from genome assembly GCA_018584345.1 of Thuja plicata. Taxonomy (NCBI): domain Eukaryota; kingdom Viridiplantae; phylum Streptophyta; class Pinopsida; order Cupressales; family Cupressaceae; genus Thuja; species Thuja plicata. The sequence goes on along the minus strand of MU228142.1, from coordinate 2,605,742 downwards.
TACTATTTATAGTGAGTCTATTTTTGGCAATATTTATTTGGGGCAGGATGTCCTGGTGGTGGACTTGGTAGAGCAGTTGTATTGACTTGGGGAGTTTTATTGTTGAGGAGTTCGTAATTAATTAAGTTCACTTAATTAATTATATTATGAGCTTATTTTATAAATTCAAGTCATTTATTAATTATAATGTCTTTATAATTAAATGTTATGTCATTTAATGAAGGGAAATATAATGGAGTATTATATTTCAATGAAAGGTTATGCAAGTATAATGTTTAAATCGCATAATCATTTAAGTTATGCAAAGTGTATTAATGAAGCTTAGAATTCGATTTGTATGGAGAAATTATAAATACCTCAAGAAGTGAAATTCGAAGGCATTCTTGATACATCATTTTTATGAGTTTGGTGATTCGGTGTGAAGTATGGAACCAAGGGTTTCATTTTCTTGATCTGGAGAATTTGAATCTTTCAAATATCACTGCACTTTGAGTCAACATTTTGGCTGGTGAATTGTGTCTTCTTCAGCGGTTGCAGCCAGTGGTCGAGATTGCAATTAATGGTAGAGGAGTTTGTTTTAGGGTTCAACATTTGTGGAGTGGTGTTTTAATTTAATTCAGCATTCAGTTTAGAGAAGCGTTAGATATTACAAGTTCTGCAATTTAATAGCCAGACACGATTTGGTCGTATTGGGCGCCAGCAAAGTTGTTTCCAAGCTTGACGCCAAGGGAGCAACATTGCATATAGTTGCAATTTATTTCAGCATAAGCATATTGATGTTGGATTCAGTATTCCAAGTTCTTATAGATTATTCTTATTTGAATTTGATTGTTCTAAATTTTATCTCTTCATGCATTGTAGTCTTTCTTTAAAATATGAAATCTGAGAGGATAATATGCCTATGAATTGTATCTTCAATTCTTTTATTGTATTACAATTGATTTATGTTTAAAATTTTAAAGGAAAAAATCACTTCATGGTTTGAAACTGTAAAGAATTCATTAATTTGGTGTTAATCGAGGGTTAGAGCCAGGCAGGCTCATTACAGTGGTATCAAAGCAGTTTTACTGCCATCCTGTGGGGGTGATATTGGGCTTGATTGTTTGACTTGAGTGATTAGCACTCTGGTTTTTTTGCAGTCATGGATAGATACAGGAAATCTAGTACTCATAGAAACTAGTTAGACAGTTTCTCTGAATTAAGAAAACAAACAAATGCCTTAGTTAAGGATATGGAGAAATGAAGGCAAACACTAGAAAGATTAAATGTGCCACTTTTAAATCCAATAACTGTCGATAGGGAAACAAATTATTTGGTTTCTTTGTTCAATAGGTCCTCTTCACAGACAAGATATGAGGAGAGACATGAGTATTATACAAGTGAGACATGTAGAGATCTCCATGATGATTTTTCAATAACTGTTGATTTTGGTGGAGATGTTCATGTACTTAGTGGACCAATCACTAGTCATATTTGCACACCTAAGGGTGGAGATTCTTTACAGAGACATGTGGATGTGCCTGACTTGTTGGCAGATAGTGGTACTGAGTTTCAACATCCTGAGCCTACCAGAGTTATTGACATGGATCAAGCTGGTGACAGGTCTACTGCCATTGATGGTAGTCTATCATCAATTGGTAGCAATATTAATGATACAAGGTCTGATTTTTCAGACACCAATCCTTTATGTGAGCCTGTTGATGATGTTGTGGATAGTATGACAGTGGAGGATGTTGAAGATACTACTAGAGATTCTGACACCGTGGATGATGGTGTTATTTTTGAGGACTCCGAGGAGTATTTGAGCTCTGACAACTCAGATGTTTATGACAATTATTGTAGTGTAGAGTCAGTACATGAGACTGTAGTCTTTTCCTTTACTGAGGATGCGAGCATGGAGTCACCCACTGATGACACTCAGGAGTGGAATGGTATTGTTATCAAAAATTTCCCCATCATGCAAATTTTGGCTACAGGTGGAGTAAATGAGGCTCCCACAAGGGTAGAGCTCAGCCTGTATGGTTTTGTGAGGCCTCACCCCGACCCATCACAGTCTTATTGCTCGATTTCACTTTGATACTTTATGTGTTGATACATTGATACACTTTTTGATTATCCTGACAGAGACTCGAGATACTATGTTATGATGATAATTATATTGTGTGGATTTCATTTTGATATGGATTAGACCTAGATCAGATGGTTGTTTTGATTATATATGTTTAGATAAGTGAATTGATGGGAAGATCGAATCAGGATTGGATTTGATTATTTCATGGATGTTATGTCATGATGATTATGAAAATTTTATGTTTTAAAATTTTTTGTATGAAAATTGCAATTAGGAATGTAATCTTGCTATTGATTGATGTTGCTAATTATAAATTGAAAATGTATATTGCATGTGATTTTATTATCTTGGACTACTGATGCTCGAGTTTAGTGTGCAGGAAAGAGAACCATGGAATT
>MU228142.1:2574357-2584814 GCA_018584345.1 Thuja plicata | reverse complement strand
GGAGAGGAAGACTCAGGATCAAAGGAACCCATAAGTCTACGGCTTCTTCTAACCGGGATACTATAAGTAGGACTAGATGTGGTAAAGCTCATACACCAATACAATGCAAATGAACTAACACAAAATTCAGATCTATTGAATTGAAATGTAATTTGAAAGAAAATGCAAGATCTAGCATAAATAATGTAAATCTAACACCAAAAAGAAAGAGTTGTCTATCGCGGGTTCACAAAAATGTAACATATGAAATGGAGGGTTTGAGTTGATTATGTTACTAAAATGTAAGATATGATTATGATAAGGTATAAAAATGATTGATTTGATTTATAGATTGATTGTGAATTGATTATCTTGAAATGTAAAGTGTTGATGTGTAAATTGTTCTTTAAGTTGCCTAGAATGTATTGAATTCCTTAACCCTAATTGAATTGTATTGATTAAGTATTTAAATTGTGATTAAGGAGAATATAAGATGTTCCTTTTTTGTCCTCAAATACACAAATGGGAGATCCAAGTTGATCAACCCCAAAGAAGGGCTAACGCACAAATAAATCAACTACTTGGAAGGGGGAATAACAAAGGAAATACCTTAAATTCTATTAATTATATGCATAGAAATGATGTATAACAGTAATTGAAGAAGTAGGAGAAATGCACTAACCTTGAAATATTGCAGATCAAAGAATGCTATTTTCTGAGGTCTGTATTGAGTTTCTAGAAAAACTGACAGTTGATCCCAAACCGGAACGCAGAGATGAACAAAAACCAGAAATTTTTTTTTGTTTCGATGTCATCTTATGAAAAAGGTCAACCTTGACCCAATAATTTCAACCCTGACCTGCACATATCAGAAAGTGACTCTGTTCACGGATCTCAGAAGTTTGTCAAAAAGGGTATCCAGATCTGGTCTCAAATCAACTGTTCTGTACCTGTACTTGAAAGAAAAAGGAGATTGTTTGTTGGGGGGAGGGGTTTGCCTTGTTCAAACCCCGATTTTGGAATTAACCTCAAATATATGTAATTGAAATTGCAGAAATGGACAAAGTAAATGCATAAATTCACGTTGCTTGTAAAAGTCCTTGTGGAGGATTCAAATCCTTGAATCCACAAGTATGCTTCAAAATGTGGGATGTAGAAAGGTAGGATGTCTTCAATCTCTTGCTTGTAAATCTCAAACACCAAGTCTTGAATGGGTTCTTGAATTTGGAAGAGGCTTGGAAGAAGATGGATGGAGAGATCACCAAAAGGGCAGCATGTAGCTTCAATCCTTCAATGGCCTCCAATGGATCTCCTTCATGAAAATGGATGCTTGAATGAATGGATGCTTGCTTGAAATCTTGCTTGCTTGCTTGTTTGAACTTCACTTGATAATGCTTGATCTCAATTAGGAATGCTAGATGCTTGATTAGAAGACTTAGAGAAAATGAGAGAGAAAGCTTCCCTTTTATATGAAATTAGGGCACAATCTTCCAAATAGGCCTACATAGGAGAATTAAATTCCCATTAAAGCCTTTACCCCTAGGAGAGGACCTATATTAAATATAATTTAGGAATCAACGCTTCGGAACCCGAAACAGCCAACCTGGAAGCAAGAAATACTTTTTGCAAAGGTAGACCTCCAAAATCTGTGAGACACCAGAATCTAAACCCTGGGTCAAGATTGAGATCGACCCTGACCTAGGTCAGGGTTGAGGTTGACATAGACCTGAAAGGTTGACCCTGACCCTGAAGCCCAAAATCACCAGTCTGCAATCCAGAATGCAGAAATTAGGCTAAACAAGAGTGGAAAGAGGGACAGAACATGGAGGAAGCCATGTCAAGATTAGGAACCCATTCAAGGTGCTTGCCATGACCCCAAACCACTTACTTGGAAGGCTAAACATGTCTACAATGGAAGTGCTTCCATTTTCCGACTATACAAATTGTATGGTAGATAGTGGGGCTACTAGCTCTGTCATGCCCAAAAAAGTAGCTGACCAATTGGGACTTAAATATGAACCTTTCTAGAAGAAAGTGACCTAGCTTGATGGTTCCTCAGTAAATACCATAGGCGTAGAAAAATATATGAGCCTAATTCTTCATGCAAGTCCCAATTTCTCTATCCTCCTTGATATATATATCATAGACCTCCCTGCCCTATTTTCCATATGTTTATCAAGGGAATTCACAGCCAAGATAGGAGGCTACCTTTCTTGTGACTGGTCTCATATGATTTTCCATACTACATATGGAAATAAGGTTACTATCAAGTCTAAATCATTGGAAACACACCATATAGAGCCTTATGTGTCCAATGTAATCAATACAAGCTACCTTGCACTTGACAAAAATGATTTCCCAATCATCAGAGAAATAAACAGAAAAATAGAAGGTATCCCAGATATCTATCTAGATGATTTAGAATCAAAGAGAGCTTCAGAGGCCCAAGCTAATGTTATTTGGGATGCTGGTTTTGGGAATTACTTGATTCAAGAGAATGGATTCATAGAGCCAAATCTTTACAAATATGGCACTAAGCTAGAAGATCAGAGCAACCACGTTTGGGAACTATACTTTGATGGTGCTAGAAGTAGACATGCTACTGGTGGTGGTGCTATGCTAGTCTCTCGGAGAGGTGAAAAATATTATGCATCTTTTAGGTTCAGTTTTTCTTGCACTAGTAACACTGCTGAACATGAGAGCCTAGTAAATGGATTGGAGTGGACTAGAAAGATATGTATCAAAGCCTTGAAGGTATATGGTGACAGTGAGCTTGTAGTCAGACAAGTAAGAGGGATAAGTGTAACAAAAAATGATAAAATGAGAGCATATAAGCATAGAGTTTGGGATGCTATAGAGGATTTCCATGCTTTCAATATTGTTGCCATCCCTAGAAAATTAAATCAGAATGCAGACAGATTAGCTGATGTAGGATCCCAGTATGAAATTCTAATAGCATTTCAAAAGAGAAGGATAAACAACATATCAAAGTGACTACCAGGCCCTCTATCCCTAACAACGATGTTAATTGGCAAGTGTTTGACAATGATGAGCAAATTTTGCAGTTCTTATTTAAGGAATAGATTTTTTTAGAGCACAATCAAGACAGGTTGATGCAAAATTATGATGATTAGATAGTACAACTTAAATCAAATAAAATTCCAAAGGGGCTTGTCATGCTAGAATCTGTCTGTAATAGAGATGACCAAGCACAGAAGAGTAAAGTTGGCCTAGTAGTTCAACAAGAACATTGCACTGATCTAAAACTGGAATTAGGTAAAACCTTAAAGTTTGGGAAGGTAAACACTGATCTAGAGAAAGATGCCTATACTCAGTTATTCAAGGAGTTTAGTGATGTGTTTTCCTGGAAGTATGAAGACCTCAAGGGTTTAAATCTTGCACTTGCTCAACATACAATTGAATTGGAGCCTAATGCCAAACTAGTGAGACAGAAGCAAAGGCCTGTCAACCCCAAGCTTGAACCACTTATGCATAAAGTCTTGGAATTAATAGGAATTAGTACTGAGAGGGGAGGGGTGAATCAGTACCTCTAAAACTTTTAACACCTTACACAATTCATCATTAGTAATATTTCAATTCTGACTTACTAACCATTACTGTTATTCTTTCTTATGTATATTTTGTTTGTACATAATCTTTAATAGTTTTCAATCATTCATAGAAACATTCATGAAATTGACAAACACATAACACAAGATATGGTATCGTAGAAAACTCCTGCTAGGAAGTAAAAACTACAGTGGGGATGGCACCCACAAAAATTCACTATCTGTAGAATGGAAGGGAGCCAGTTAAGGCTTATAATTTGATCACTTCTGATGATCTACCCTGTTAAGAGTATTAATGTGGAGACCTGTTAAGAGCTTTAGCATCACTGATTTAAGTGTGCACTCAGTTATGAGATTTACAATAGGATGGTTAAGCCCACCTTTCTTGAAAGGATTTCATTAGTGTACTACACTTGTTAGAATGAGTACAAATTTTGACCTGACTGTATGCAATCTACTATTGCTGATTTATAGATCCATTAAATCTTTTACAATAATAATATCACCTTAAGTGATTGATGAATACCTTTTCTCAGCTTGTCAGTAGCCTTTGTTCTGTTCTTGAAAATTGATTTGTGTCTGTTTGTGTTCTTCTGCATGAATTCTCTGTCTGGTCTTTAGTTGCTCTACGTGGCTACTATCTTCATTGATCAACTTATTTTCTCAATGGATTGAGCATCTATTTATACAAGTATTTGACCTATCTTGGAATTCACGTATTACAATGTTAACTCTCAGATCCGAGGTTTACAACTTGACCTTGATCTTTAGTTTGCATGTTTTAAAACAGTAAAACTAATTAAAACAATAACAATTACATTGCTTCCTCCACACATAATGGATTTAAAAGCAATTCAAGAAGTTATAAATACAACTTCAGTGATTTATCTGACATGGAAAGTCATATCCACTTTTTGCGGGATGTAACTGACTGTCGGTTCTTGGTCGTCGGTTAAAACTTGCAGTCTGTCGACATTCCTTGACTGAACTGTTCGTCAGGTTCCCTGTATCTGTCGGGTTCCTCTCTTTGTTGTTCCGTTGGGTAGCAGTGTTGTTACTCATCAGGTATCTTTTACCTTTTTGTCATCAGATAACACTTAACAGTGTTTTTCGGGTAACCTTGTCATCGGATAGTGCTTTCCCCTGTCTATCGGTGTAGAGTAAACCGATGGTGCAGATCACATTTTTCTCTAAGTATACTAATGACAAAATATAATGCCTTCAATCTCCCCCTTTGACATTAGTATTAAAAACTAATATGTGCATAATACTAAACTATTTTGGTATGTATACACCATGTTTATATCCCTGTCATAATATGACTCCCCCTTACTGTGTGCATCGGTATAGTGTATGTATATGTACATGTATACTATTTATTCTTTGTGTGTACATTATTTCCCCTTTCTTCCACTATACGTATGATTTCCTCCTTTTAACTGAGGTGATGTACATATCAAATTCCCCCTTTATTTGATACTGATGAAAAAAATGTACAACTTACAATATGCCAAAATTGTGACAAAAATGTGCAACTTACAATGTGTCAAAAATGTTAGAATGGGTAATTTTGATATCTTCCAGCAATTTATCCCATTGTTCTTTTAACTGTTCTAGTGCTATGTGTTGCAGCTCTAGTCTTGCACACATATCATAAATGTTGTCTAGGACAGACAGTTCAGGGGTGTCAATTAGAGTATTTGTCTGTGTCATATTTTGTTGTAGTAGTGTAAGTGTTAGTAAGAGCTTAACTTGGATCTCATTGACCTCATCTCTGCATTTCATCTCTGCAAACTGAATGTCTTGTCTTTGTTTCCTAGCCTGTATGATTTGTTCATTGTGTAATTTAAGTGCTTCTTCTGTGTTGGCTGGATTTTGTGCACTGGACTTAAGATCAGCATCTATTTTTTCTATCTTGTCGGTATACTCCTGAGTGAGTAGATCTAAAGTGCACAATTTCTTTATTAAGGTAAGAACTTCTGACATAATTGGATCAATTGTACTTACCAATTCAGATAGCTTGACCTTTTTCAATGCCACTTCCTAACTTATTTTCTCTACGAGCTTGAATTCATACTTTTGTTCAAGTCTCTCTTCCATAGCCTTCTCATCATCAATATTCTGAGATGTTATTGCATCTATGAGTATAACCAGTTGATCAAGCATTGGAGCTTTTTGATCAATATCTATGTCTGGTACAATTTTTTGAAGTATATTTCTCACAACTTCCAGTACCTTGGCCTCTTTTGCCGCTCTCTTCAGCTTGTCTTGTATAGATTTTCTTTCACAGAGCTTTGCATATTTTGTCAATGTTGTCAGATGCAATGTTCTTGGATCACAAATTGGAATCTCAATAATTTCATCCAGAGTTACTGGATTTTTATTCTTTCCTTTCTTTTTCTTTGAGATTTGAGGGGATGCGGATGTATGAACTACCATAGCTAGTTCATTTGTTCGTTCTGAATTGCTTGGTGAAGGTTTTGTTGATGATGCATCTTGTCTCTTCTACTTTGTGGACACCTGTCGGTTATGTGAAGATGTCTCTTCATTAACCTTGGGTGTTTCTGCAGAATGTGCTTCTGATTTCTTTTCTATCTCATCCTTCTTCACCTTTCTCTGAAGGCTTGTCCTCTATTTCCTTTTGAGTTTCTTCTTTAGTCTGATCAATAGATGTATCCTTCTGATCATCGGTTACAGCTTGCTATGCAGTTGTATCTGTTGTCCCTTTGGCTTCTTCATCACCCTTGTCTTTGGGTGTTCTTGTTTCCTTTTCAGTTGATCCATTATTGCCCTCTAGTATGTTTATTGCCTTCATTAGGACATGCATGTTACTTTGCGTTGTGGCTTGGTCTTTGTCAGTATTGGTGTCCTTCTCATTGGTTAGTACCTTGTCAGCAGTGACATCCTCATCTTTTTGTATATCTTGTGCAGGATCTTGCACTTTTGAGTGCATGATTGATGTGTCCTACACTTGTTCATCAGCAATGTCAACTATCTTACCATCTGATGTCTACAGTACTTGATGGCTTTGTTGATCCTTAAGTGTGATAAATATTACATCATATTTCTTCTTTGGATCATTGTCGAAATCATAGTGAGTGATATCTTGGATATTGTCATCCATGCATGTATCTAAGTTAATAGGCTCATCGTCACTTTCTTGATTGTCTAGAGCAATATGCTGAGGACTTGCATTATCTTTCTCCTCCTCTTTATGAGGTGTGTTTGTGAGAATTAATTTCTTCTCAACACTTGTTGACTCTATCGGTAGATCTAGGAGATGTCCATTTGGTTTCTGTCATTGAATCCAGTTCTATAAACTTGTTCTCTAGTACTTTTTAAGCCCTTATTTTGGATACAAATTTACTTGAGTGTTTCTTGAGTACTTTGCTTATCTCTTCAACTTTGGATTAAGGAGGCATCAGTCTCACAAGAACTCTTTCTCTTACTTCTCTCTCTGTTTGCAAGGCATATGACCACTGTTGGTATACCCTTTTACCTAGCTCTTCAGGTATTTGATTTACAAATTTAGCAAGGGAATACTTGTTCTTGATCATTGATTTTATGAATGCCTCTTGTATTTTATTCTAATCCTTTGGATTCAGTGTATCCCATTGTCTGATCTTTTTATCAATCATTGTGCCATAAGTAGCAATTTATTTGGCAGCTTCATCTACCATTTGGTTTCTGAAGTTCTTCTTTACTACATCTGGTTCATCATCTTTGGTGTCGTCCAAGTTAGCCTTTGTCCTAACAAACCTTTTTCTCTCCTATGGTGGTGTGGTTTTGACAGGTTGTTGTCTTGTTCTTTTTGCTGGATGCTTCCTCATATAGGTCCTTACTTGACCTTTCTTAAGTGGTGTGGTATCGGTAGCAGCATTTTGACTTCTTGTCCTTTGCTTCTTTGTAGGAGGTGGAAATGGAGGTGTATCAGATTCAGTAGCCTCTGTATCTGATTTCTTTTCTTCTAGTTCTTCACCGATGGTGCCCTATTCATCGGTTTCCTCCTGTTGATCCTACTCTTCTTCTGAGACCGATAGAATCTTCTTGAGATTATTAACCATTTTATCCCTCTTGTTTATAGTCTTCTTGACTTCTAGGCCTTGTTTTATCTTTGATTTGGTCTCCTCATATGTTCCAAACCTTGGTTGTTTCTTATCAATGGGCTCATTGATCAGTGCCTCAATTGTACTTGTAGCTTGATCAATATTTATCTCATAGTCTAATGGTGCTAACCAAGCTGTTCTTGGTACAACCAGTTTGATATGAGTGTAGTTTGTGTCTGCCATGAAACATATCTCATCTTTGTGTTTTTCAACTAGTTGTTCAGGAATCCTAGTTCTTTCCATCATCTTTTCCTTGAACTCAAGGAAGTATGCAGACATAACTTACTCAAAATTGTCTCCTAGTGACTTAATCAGTTCACTAACCTATTGGGTTACTGGTTTGGTAGTGTCCCATACAACTTTTCCTACTGAAGGAAAGTATTCTTGAAAGTAGAAAAATGTACACATGATAAGTGATCCAAACTTACACGTGTTTCTCTTTGCAGACCTGATTTTGATCATATTCTCATCAAGTTGTTTCAATAGGATCTCACACAGATCCATCTGAATTCCTTTTGTTACAATTTTGTAAGTTGTGCTTACTGTTGTTTCAGAAATGTTGTTCATTTTGCTGGCTTGAAAGATTTTGTACCCAATAATACATGCACCAAATTTTAGCTCTTCGTTAGTGATTGTGTTCACTTTGAGACCTCTATTGTCTCCTTTTGCATTGGTGAGTTTAGTAACTTCTTTCATGGATGGATGCTTGTGTGCCCTAGGCTTGTCGGTTATTAGATAACCAGTGACAGCGTGAATAACATCCTTGGTTATTTGTTTGGGTTGGTCTAGCCATAGTTTATTGTCATGCATCTTGCTTAAGACTAACCTAATCCATTATGTTTTGAATTCCCTTGGGAAATGTAGGGCATTGGTTAACCCTTTGACCTCCAAGTGTTTGTGTTCTTCTTTTAGTTTTCCTTCGGCCTCACATAGCTTCTTGAAAGCTTCATCCATTTCAAGATCACCTATTTCTGCGATCTTGCAATGAATATAAGACCTAATGTCTTCTATGAGCAAAACCCTAGGTGGAATTTTTGAAAATGCGCCAGCTTCATCGGGTTTTGATGCAATTTCTGGACAAATCTTGTATTTAGGTTCTACACATGTGCTATTCTTGATCAGTTTTACTACATTCTTCTTTTCATTCTTCAACTTAGCAGTTCTTGATGTGGTTGCCATTGTTTTTCAAGTATTTAGGGTTTTCTCAAAATTAGGGCTTTCTTGAAAAAACAATGACAGAGATCCTTTGGTGCCTTTGGTACTTACTTTGATTCGCAATAGTGATGAAGAATTTGTTCTCTGTGTGCTGAATCGATCTGGAGGCGCTTCTGCTTTCTTCTCTTCAATCGCTTGGTTTTCACTCTGCTTTCTCTTCAAATCACGAGTGAAAAATGAAGGTGTCCCATCGACTATTTATAGACTTTTTGACCTAAGTTTTTGCAATAAATGCTCAACAACTCGTCGGGACGTGAAGATGGGTTTCATCAGGAGAGTGTTTCAGATCATCATTAGTGAAGACATGATGCTTTAGGCTGTTGTTAACCACTTTTATTTTATCGACGAATATCGGTATTCTATCAGGACCATTTCTGAACTTTGCTTTCTTACCGACGGTCGTCAGGTTACTAGTTGACCGACAATTTTCGGTAAGTGTAAACAACTCATTATTGTGTTCATCGATGATTTTCAGTAAGTGCTTATCGATGGTGTTGCATTCTTAGATTAGTAACAAGTAAAGTAATATGCATCTTTGGATTATGCAGATTTTGACTTATCTATCAATTTGTATAATGGAATTGATGCAAAATATAACTTGGTACAGTGCAGTTCTATACTTACTTGTTCATCTCAAGTGGAGTTGGTGGTGTCACTGGATCCATTGGATGGGGTGACACCATTTGCATTGCTTGGCCCAGCTTCATCATTATTTGAAGATTTTATCCACATTTTTTCTCTTGCCCTCCGGATATCTTCAATGGTGTTTCCATTGGGATATGTGCTTGTTTTTGTCAATCGATCTTTGCAGTCTTTCTCTAGATGACCAACTTTATGACAGTGTAAGCATGCCATTCCAGGGTTTGACCACCCTCTAGACCTTTTGGTCCATGCTCTCATGCAATTTGCAGCAATGTGACCATATCTACCACATGTTGTATAGTTTGTTCAAGTGTTGTAATCCCATACATATTCATTACCGATTCTCTTTGGTTGATAAGGAACTTCTTTACCTTTTGGCTTCCATGCTTGCCTTTTCTTTTTCCAGCATTCTTCAGATGTGTGCCCATTCATCTTGCATGTAGGACAGTATTTGTCCATGTAGGTTTCCTTCTTTGGCTTTTCTATCTTGCTCTTGCATTCATAAGCCTTATGTCCTTTCTTGTTACCTTTATAACAGAATCCTATGAATGAAGATGTAGGTGTAGATTTGGGAGTACCTTTAATTTTACCTCTGCATACATTTGATGTGTGCCCTTACTTTCCATAGTGCTTGCATGATAAATTTTGCGGTCTTGGATTTTTATAGACACTCTCTGGATTTGACGGTTCTCCATTTTTGGTAAAGCCTATACCGTTGTTGTTGTTGACTCTTCGTTGTCCTTCAAGAAAGTCATCCATTCTTTTATTGCTTTCTTCAGCTTTTCTAATAATCTCATTATGTTGTTGCTGAATTCGAAACTCATGCTTTAGCTTTTCATTTTCTTCTCTTAGTTCACCGATAATCTATATTCTTTCAATGATTTCCACATTTATTCTATTTGCTTCTTGACTCATAAGGATAATCTGATTTGTGAGATCATGGTGA
>MU228142.1:2551251-2573199 GCA_018584345.1 Thuja plicata | reverse complement strand
TTCTCAATGGATTGAGCATCTATTTATACAAGTATTTGACCTATCTTGGAATTCACGTATTACAATGTTAACTCTCAGATCCAAGGTTTACAACTTGACCTTGATCTTTAGTTTGCATGTTTTAAAACAATAAAACTAATTAAAACAATAACAATTACATTGCTTCCTCTACACATAATGGATTTAAAAGCAAATCAAGAAGTTATAAATACAACTTCAGTGATTTATCTAACGTGGAAAGTCAGATCCACTTTTTGCGGGATGTAACTGACTGTTGGTTCTTGGTCGTCGGTTAGAACTTGTAGTCTGTCAGTGTTCCTTGACTGAACTATTTGTCAAATTTACTATATATGTTGGGTTCCTCTCTTTGTTGTTCCATTGGGTAACACTGTTGTTACTCGTTGGGTATCTTTTACCTTTTTGCCATCGAATAACACTTAACAGTGTTTGTCAGGTAACCTTGTCATCAGATAGTGCTTTCCCCTGTCTATCGGTGTAGAGTGAACCGATGGTACAGATCACATTTTTCTCTAAGTATACTAATGGAAAAATATAATGCCTTCACAAAGAAGTTCTAAAACTGATTGAAAGTGGAATTATTTACCCCATCAAGCATACTAGTTGGGTTTCCAACATTGTTCCTGTTAGGAAGAAGAATGGGGAACTTAGATTATGTGTTGATTTTATGGATCTAAACAGAGCATCCCTAAAGGACCGCCATCCACTGCCATCTATGGAGAAAATTCTGTAATGTGTCTCTGGATCTGAGAGATTTTCATTACTAGATGGCTATTCAAGCTACAATCAGATCCTGGTTCATGAAGAAGATCAATATAAGACTGCATTTACAACCAAGTGGGCAACCATGACTTATCAAAAAATGCCCTTTGGTTTGTCTAATGCAGGTGCTAATTTTCAAAAGGAAATGGATATGGCCTTTAAAAGCCTCATGTACAAGTTTGTGCTGGTCTACTTAGATGATATAACTGTTTAATCTAAGCATGCAACAGATCATATCAAACATTTGAGGAAGATATTTGAAAGATGTAGAGAGTTTGGGATATCTCTTAATCCCAAGAAATGTGTGTTTACAGTTCTTGAAGGGAAATTGTTGGGATATATAGTATCCAAGAAAGGAATTATAGTAGACCCTGAGAGGATTGTAGTTATCTTAGAACTCCCACTCCTGCATCAAAAGAAAATTCTTCAATCTTTCATAGGAAGGATTAACTTTGTCAGGTGTTTCTTGCCCAATATTGTAGATCTGTTAAAGCCTTTGACAACAATGTTGAAGAAGAATACATCTTTCTATTGGAGAAAACAAGGGAAAGCCAGTTTCCAAGCTATCAAAGAGGCTCTGATAGAAGCTCCTACCCTTTTGAATCCTAATTTCAGTAAAGAGTTCATCCTTTATGCTTTTCAAGGATCAGATGTTATTTCTGCAATATTGACTCAAGAAAAATCTGAAGGATTGGAGCAACCTATTGCTTTCTTTAGCAAAGGTTTAGAAGAATATGAACAAAGGTATTCCTTTGTAGAAAACATGTGTTTGATGTGGTCAAAATCCTAAAGAAGTTCAAACATCTGTTAACCCATAAAAAAGTGCAACTAAGGGTCACTCATCCGAGTGTCAAAGAGTTCTTGCTTTCTAGAGACCTGAATGAAAAATGAGCTGGTTGGATTACCAAAGTCATAGAGTATGACATTGATGTCCAAATCACTAAACTGGTCAGAGGGAGAGGCTTATGTGAGCAATTGACAGAGGATGATACCCTAAGAGAACAAAAATAAGAGAATACATCTCTAATTGTGCATTCGACAGAAGATAATGCCAAGGCATCAGATGGGTTGCCTAACATGATTCATTTCTTGAAAACTAGGAAATGCCCTATAGATTTAGATTTAGCAAAAAGAAGGTACTATAAATTACAATTCATCCCCTTTGTGTTGATAAATGAAATTCTTTTTAGAAAGGACCACAATGGTGTCCTTTTGAGATGCATTGATTCAGAAAAGATAGCAAATGTCATATTTGAATTTCATGATGGACCTTCTGGAGGTCATTTATCTCCTAGGACTACTACTTTTAAGATCATGAGGGCTAGATACTATTGGCCATCTATCTTCAAGGATATTCATGATTATGTAAGAAAATGCATCAAGTGTGTCATGTTCGTAGGAAAAGAAAGGCTTGCAGCCTTGCCCCTTCAGCCCATCAAAATAGAGCAACCTTTCATGAGATGGGGCATAGATTTCATTGGCATGATTAATCCTCCATCTAGTGCAGGCCACAAATGGATAATTACTGCAACAGATTATTTCACTAGATGGACAAAGGCAATTGCATTGAAAGAAGCAAATGAGAATGTTGTCTTGAGTTTTTATGAAGATATAATTCATAGATTTGGTGTCCCAGACTCCATTATTTCAGACAATGCATTAGCTTTCATAGGCCTCAAAGTATTAGAGTGGGCAATTAGACATGGTGTTCACTTGAACACAAGTTCAAACTATTACCCTCAGGGAAATGGTTTGGCAGAATCAACTAATAAGAACTTGATTAGGATAATCAAGAAAACTCTGCAAGATAACCAAAGAGATTGGCACACCAAATTGAAATCTGCCTTATGGTTAGACAAAAATACCCCGAAAAAGATCATTGGGAATTCTCCTTACATGTTAGTATATGGAAGAGAAGCTAAGTTTTCCATTTCAACCGAATTGCCAGCTTTGGACTTAGCTACTCAATATGTCATGTTTGAAGAAGGGGAACCTTTTCAAATTAGGAATGCTCAGATTATGGAATTAGAGGAGCACAAAGATAAATCCTTGAAATATATGGAATTTCATCAGATGCAAACAAAGAAAAGTTTTGATAAAAGAGCTAGCTAGAAATTTCAAAATTGGGGATGTAGTCCTCAAATGGGATGAGTTTAAGACCAAGTCTGGCAGACATACTAAATTTGATTCCTTCTAGGGAGGTCCATTCATCATCATTGAGTGCAAGGAGCATAATGATTTCCAGTTATCTACTCTTGGAGGAGATTCCTTGCCCATTTCTGTTAATGGATTCCACTTGAAACCTTGTTTTGAGGTTTGTCCTTCCTTGTAAATATTTGTAAATATGTTTCCTTGTTTTTTGTCCCTGCTTTCTAGGCTAGTTTCTTGCTTTCCAAGAAGTGCTTCTCCACAGTTAAGTTGTTCCTCCTCCCAACTCAAATATTCATGCCTTCCCAAAGGTCTCCGATCCATTATACAAGTGATTCTCCTATGCCCAATGGATGTCAAAGGCCACTGGTTCTCAATGTCTGGCAGGCAGACATCCTGTAGAAATCGCCAAGATGTTATCCAAAATTTCCCCATCATGCAAATTTTGGCTACAGGTGGAGTAAATGAGGCTCCCACAAGGGTAGATCTTAGCCTGTATGGTTTCTTTCCATGTTTTTCTCAGCTCTGTAAATGTTTCCTAGCCCTATGTTTTACCCTAATTCATAAAAATGGCCTAAGTATTGAAAAAACCCTATGCAAATTTGATACAAACCTAGTTACCCGAGACTTGTTCTATTTCTTCATTACTTTTTCCAAGCAACTTAAGTCCTTATTTAACCATGTGCACATTTACATCTCTCGTGGTCTCTAATTCATGTAATGAAAAGAGAATATTCCTTATTGTTTGGCGACCCTGAGATTACCTTTAGTCTCATAGTCTTGTGACGAAATGAAATATGTTGTTTTGGTCTCGAGACTTAGCACTGGCCGTTGATCGTGTTTTAATCTCATGGTGGTTGCTAAATCTCCAGATGTAACCCGAGGTTAGCAAAAGGATCGGAGACCTCACAACTTGGTGTATTTCTAACTTCAAAAGTGACCTGAGTTTGAAGATGAGTAAAGACCCCTTCAGTCACGTAGTCTTGTGAGCTAACCATGATCAGACAAAGTGTTTCGAGATGGCGAGATTGTTCAGTCACTGAGTCTCTGAATGAACTCATGGTTAGAAGGCGAGTCTAGTCAAAGGGTCAAAGGTTTATAGTCTGGTGATCATAGAGAAATGACATATCAACACATAGCAAAGAGGTGGGCCCAGGCATTATGTGCTTTGTCACTGAATCTCATAAAGAAATCGTGGTTAAGCAAAGTGTTCAGCGATCATGAGACTCCACAGTCTCCAAGTCTCGGTAAGGAACCCAAGGTAAAAGGTAGGTCAGGTTAAGATCACGTAGTCACTAAGTCTCATGATAAAAAGGAATATTCTTTTAAGGATTGGAGACTTAGCACTGGCCGCCCGATCTTGATCTAATCCAATGATGGTCGCCAAGTTTCTAAAGGAAATCAAGGTTAAAGAAATGATATCCTGACTCAGCAACATAAAAGATTTTGGGTAACTAGAGTTCAAGGGGAGTAAAGCTTGGGTTAAAGACAAAGGAAATCATAATAAGATGGAAGATCGATGACTGTGTTTTCAATGGAAAGGTTGAAACTTTCAGAGCTATTGATAGGATCAACCCATGCCACTTGTGACCGTTGCTCATTTAAAATATTCAAATACTCAAATCTCTAATTCTCAGAAGATTGACAATGGCGCAAAGTTTCAAGCTGCAGACAGAGGGATGGATCGAGCCGACTTCTCAGGCTACATTTATGATGATGGGGAAGATATTCAAAACCATATCTGATCAAACAAGATATTTTTTAGTAGCATTTATGAGTAGAATTGACAGAGTTAGGGTTTCTGCATTGTTTATGCAAGATCTATTGAAACCCTAAATTCTAGAATCAG
The DNA here is from genome assembly GCA_018584345.1 of Thuja plicata. NCBI lineage: Eukaryota > Viridiplantae > Streptophyta > Pinopsida > Cupressales > Cupressaceae > Thuja > Thuja plicata. Next base: position 2,568,422 of record MU228142.1, on the reverse strand, counting down.
ATTGACTCCTAAGCCTGTGTGATAGAGGAGTAGTATATATAAGTTAGTTTTGAATCTTTTTAGCTTAGATTTTCTCCAGCCAGTGTAAATTTTTTGTGGCATTTTCTCTGCCCCTAAGTTTTCATGTGTTAGTTATCTCATTGAATTGAAAATATTGCAAAGGCTTTTTGTGACATTCTTTCTATCCTTGGGTCTTCTTGTTTGTACTTCTCTTACTGAAATATAATACAGAGATTGATATTGGAATAAACTTGGAGTTCCTAAGCCCTCTTTCTTTCTGCAATATTGTGTTCTACTGTGGATGATCTGATTTATATGAGTTTGTGGATATTCTTCAGTCCCCTGTCATTTTGTCTCATTCCTGTGCCTAATTGCAGAAATGGATGTTTGTTTGCAAGTCATAGTCAATGTCTATTTATAGTGAATATGCTATTGTTTGTGAAATCATCTCTTTCCCTGAATAGCCTCTTTTTATCTCAGACCTCTCTATGAAATACTTATGCAAGCCTATCTAGAAATTTGTGTTCTATTAGATTCAAGTCCTCTTTCTAACATTGATTGTTGTGTTTTAATTCAGAAAATTACCTTCGGTGTATCACCTAGTAGGATAGTTTGCTTATCGGTCATTTCCCTTTCAACATTCCTTCTATCCCTTTTCCTATCCAGTTTACTTTCATGCATAAAGGGAAAATTAAGGTGATAATCCAAGAGGAACCAACCTAGAACCTGGAGGTCTCATTTTAGTTAGCAAACGTCCCACGACCTGGAAATGATTCCCATGTTATACTATATTATCAAGACTATGAGAGCTTGAATAGGGTGCAAAATTTAGTGTATAATAGGTACATATGAGTAAGGTGAAATAGGTTCATGCCACAGTGTAGAGGATTCATGTGAGGAAATTGAGTCATGTATGCAACCAAAGATAGTAGAGGGGTCTCAGATAGAGGATGTTGATACTAGCATCACGGATACCTATGATGTTGAGTGTGAGGATAATGTGGGTTGCAGTGTGTTTGGTTTTCTATATCCGACATTGGGTATTGACTCAGCATTGTCATTCGGTCGTGGTGGGTTCCAGGATCCTTTTCTGCAGGGACTCACTAATGAGGATGGGGAAGCATATGAGTGGAAGGAATTTTTTTTAGCTAGAGATTTTATTCCTTTAGATGAGGTTATTTCTGTAGTGACACATGAGGATTACTCTATTTGTAGCGAGTCGTGTTTGATTTATCAGACCTTGGGGGACAACTCTAAGTTGTTAGTGATTGAGGATGGGTCCCAGGATCTAGATGGTAATGTGTTTATAGAGGAAAAGGTAGCTAAGGATTGTGATGTGTTAGATTCAGTATCAGCTTCCTTGAGGGTAGATGAGGACTAGTCTGATGTCAGTACTTAGTTTGTAGATGTGTTCTTGGATGAAAATACACAAAGATTCGGTGATCTTGAGGGGAGTTTGTTGGATACAACTTCCTTCCATAGTGTGGACATTGCAGTTGAGATTATGCATCGGAGACCCGTTGTGCATAGTCATCATGTGACTAGCCAGTTGAGAGTCAGTGAGAGAGACATTACTTCTACTCTCAAGCTTTTCAATGTCACTCATCAGTTGTTGGTTGTTTATGGTTGGGGTGCTCCTATGGAAGATTTTTGTTTATGGTTAGGGTCCTCCTATGGAAGATGAGCACGGTGGTGGTTACCTTTCCCTGATGAAGATTCATTCCTTGTAGGAGGCTGTCAGGATTTTGAGACAAGATTATTTATCGTTGGTAGCTGACCAAGACCGCCTAGTTGAGTGGGGGAGTACGACATATGAGGATTTTATGGACAGAGAGGAGGTGGTGAGAGAGATTACTTAGGAGATCACAATGAATTTTGAGGATTTAGAGGACACTCAATTGGCTCTTCAGGAGTCGCAGTTGCAGTTGGGAGAGGTGACTATGGAGTTGGAGTAGATTCAGTCTTTTCCAGCCATAGATCCAGTTAAGTTGCGTATACAAGTGGTTGGTGGTGAGTCAACTTCCATAGTTAGCAGTGATGGATGTATTGGGGACATGGTTACATCCATCCTTGAGACAGATGTAGTAGATACAGTTGAGTTGTGTGGTTCAATGGAGGACAACATAGAGAGATTTGGGGTATGAGGTTCTCCAGTTATTAGCACGATGATAGATGATACAGAGCAGGTTGTTGAGAGTCCTAAGGTAGTAGGAGTGGATTCATTAGAGGGTTGTGTGCTAGTTTTTTACACTACTCCCTTTGATTCACGGGATAGGAATAGGGACTAATTTTCATGATGATTTGTTTCCTTCTATCGGAAGCAAATCTATTCCTTTGTCTCATACAACTGATCATGATAGGAAGTTGGTAGTGCCACTATTTCTGAGGGATTAGTTGTGTATTGTAGGGTAGCAAGTTGATGTTGCTTCTTATAGTTTCTACTGCACGGAGTCATTTATCGAGTACTTGCTTGAGAGTCCATTTTTGTGGGAGGGACCCTTCAGGACTTCTGAGGGTACACTTCTCTGGGGTTCTCACGGTATCCAATTTTTTGTGGGGAAGGTTGTATATACCTTGAATACCATGCTGCCTCATTGGGATTTTTTGGTTGGGTTTCCTGAGTGGGTTACTCAGGACCCTGCCCAACCAGTTGTTGGGAGTCAGAGACTGGATCCCTCTCTTGATTCTCATCTGATTTTTGATGATCCTCTGATAGTGATTGGAGCATTTCACCATGATTACACAATGAGCAGCGCTCATCACTTATATTTTGACCCACCGGTTGAGGACTTGTTTGTGCGTCGATGTAGGTTGGCTCTAGATTTGTATCATCCTTATTAGGATGGGTTTTCTCCATCTGGAGTTGATGGGATTCGTTACTGCAAGTTAGCAGGAGGTGACTTGCAGGTTCAGTACATACAGAATGGTTTTACAATGGATGGATATCTGGCTTGCGGGAGTACACAGGGAAGATTGGCAGGGTGTGCAAGGAGCTCTGGTTTTTTATATGGTTTTGGGTATCCATTTTTCTTTGTTATGGGTGGTTGTGAGTTTCATCTCTACTTGGATCCAGGTAGTGACTGGGTTGGCACTGTAGATGGTGTGGGTCGCTATGGTTGGCATGGTGACAGTGTGTTTTAGTTAGCTCAGTGGATGGTGATTTCATCACAGGAGCAAGTGATCACAGGGTAATTACTCCATTCTATCCTTGGGATCCAGGTGGACTTCTATGTTTTGTTTTCTGAGATTTCTTGGGGACAAGCAATTTTGAGGAGGGAGGGCTGTAATGTCCCCATTTTTAGGCACATGGGATTAGCTTATTCCTATGATCCTCGTTGGCTAATAGAGATGTTGGAGGGGGTCGTGTGGCAGAGCCAGTGCTCAGTATCCACTTTGGAGGTCTTTGATGCTAGGATTGCTCTTTATTTGGGTCAGATTGACAAGCTGCTATTTATAGTAAGTGTTTATTTCAAGTGTTTGTCATGATTTCTATTTTTATTAGGGCGTATGTGCATTGGTATCAGTGGAGTTGTGGAGTCAGTTACAAAGTTTCTAGTTTGAGGGACTTACTATTTATAGTAAGTCTATTTTTGGTAGTATCTATTTTGGGTAGGATGGTGTGATGGTGGACTTGGCAGAGAAGTTGTATTGACTTGGGGAGTTTTATTGTTGTGGAGTTCATAATTAATTAAGTTCACTTAATTAATTATATTATGAGCTTATTTTATAAAGTCAAGTCATTTATTAATTATAATATCTTTATAATTAAATGCTATGTCATTTAATGAAGGGAAATATAATGGATTATTATATTTCAATGAAAGGTTATGCAAGTATAATGTTGTATTGGCATAATCAATTAAGTTATGCAAAGTGTATTAATGAATCTTAGAGTTTGATTTGTATGGAGAAATTATAAATACCTCAAGAAGTGAAATTCAAAGGCATTCTCGATACATTATTTTTTACGAGTTTGGTGATTCAGTGTGAAGTATGGAACCAAGGGTTTCATTTTATTGATCCGGAGAATGTGAATTCTTTTAGATATCACTGCACTGAGTCAACATTTTGGTTGGTGAATTGTGTCTTCTTCAGCGGCTGCAGCCAGTGGTCGAGATTGCAATTAATGGTGGAGGAGTTTGTTTTAGGGTTCAACATTTGTGGAGTGGTGTTTTAATTTAATTCAACATTTTGTTTAGAGCAACGTTAGATATTACAAGTTCTGCAATTTAATAGCCAGTCATGATTTGGTCATTTTAGGTGCCAGCATAGTTGTTTCCAAGCTTGACGCCAAGGGAGCAACATTGCATATAGCTGCGATTTATTTTAGCATAAGCATATTGATGTTCGATTCAGTATTCCAGGTTCTTATAGATGATTCTGATTTGAATTTGATTGTCCTAAATTTTATCTCTTCATGCATTGTAGTCTTTCTTTAAAATATGAAATCTGAGAGGATAATATGCCTGTGAATTGTATCTTCAATTCTTTTCTTGTATTACAATTTATTTATGTTTAAAATTATAAAGGCAACTTCAATGTTTGAAAATGGAAAGAATTCATTAATTTGGTGTCAATCATGTTGATATTTGGGAAAAAGATTTTTTTTTGGGAAAAAGAAGACCGACATTGTAAAACCCTTAAATGGCCGATTTTAGAGGTTGCCCTAAAACGTATGTTATAAGGCTGAGATGCATAATGCATTGTAATCTTGGTGTACTATTTTATTGGATAATAAGAAAGGTTAGATGGCTGTGTAGGTGGACGTAGCCCAGGTTTTGGGTGAACTGCGTTAAATCTATGTGTTATCTGTGTTAAGTTTTATTCTTCTTTTGTTTTCTGCATATAATTATTTATTCTTATATTGTTTCGGATCTGTCAAAACCTAAAAAATTGAGGGTTAGAGCCAGGCAGGCTCATTACAATGTTCTATTCATAATTAATTTCATTAATAATGCTCATCCTTAGTCTAAAATTTTTTAATAAATTAGCGGAGATGATTCTACTTGTTAAAATTCATGGCCAAGCTTTATTGTGTAAAATTGCCAAATTTTCTCAATTGTGTGGTAAATTTGAAAGAACATGATTATAAAACTTTGTCATTGCCCCTATGAAATATAGTATAGATCATCCATGTTGATCATTTAAAATATAACAAATTTACTGTTATTTTGTTCTAGGCCTTATGTGTTTCTCTAAGTAATATGCATCCAAGCTATAATTTCTAAACTTTCTAGCTTGTAATGATAAATCAACCTAATATTGGCTAATTATTGTCTTGATACATCTAGAACTTTTCCACTTCCATACAAGCATGTTAACTTCCAACACCAAGACTCACAAAAATAAAAAATTTCACCAAAAAATGGCAAAAAACAGATTGGACTTTAACTGTATGTTAAGATCCAAATTTCAAAAAAATAACTGAATATAAGGCCAACTAAATTTAAATGTAGATCAAGAACATTTTATCACACTTAAGTTACAAGAATCTTAAATTATGAATCCACTAAATTGGGAACTCATAATTGTCTAAGTGTCAAACTTAGTCATTTAGAGCTTTTCTCCCTAATTAGGGTACTTTAGGTTATGATTTCTCCAAGTTCTTAAATCTGATGATTTTAACTCAAGTGGTTTTAAATCACCCGATAACCCCAATTATGGCATAACAAAAATAAGGTAGCCATATCATCTTATAAGAACACAACTAAATTAGATAAATAACTCATCTACATCATATAAAACAAATGAACGAAACAAAAATTAAATATCAAACTATACATGGTCTCTTCATAGTTGTCAATATTATGAGAATACAAGTATATTACAAGATTTATGGTCTTTGTACAATATTTTGTATATAGGAGGAAGGACAAGATTAAAGTGTCAAGAGTAGCTACCTTCATTGTGACTCTTGAATAAAACTAGAGCATCAAATTATTATAGAATTTAACACAAACAAAGCCTAAAAAATGGTATCATTAATATTTGTAGCATAGATTAACGATTTCAAAAGTACCTTCCTATCTTTTTAAAGTTTATTACCAATTGGTACTAGTGCTTTATTGATTTTGTCTTCAAAGTATGATCTCACTACCATTCAAGTAAAAATTAGTAGAGAGGTGTGTGCTCAAAACCACCTATCAAATGAATTTCATTTGATAACTTTGCCACACTCTACAAATCTACAGGACATGTGAAATACTCTTGAGGGGGTAGGGAGGACATTCTTGGATAGTAAATTCCCCACTTTTTTTTGTTTTCCTTTTTCACAACTAAGCAAAAGGACAAAATTCCAAAGTTGATGATTATATGCAACCCAATATTTCAATATTGTTTATGTTTTATCATAGTAAATAAAGAGTACAATTTACACAATATGATTTATATAAAGAAAAAGAACACACCACATACATAACCCATAACCAATTGCACAAATGATAGATCAACAAGGCTTATATACAAACAAAACTTGAAATTACCATTAAAAAGTACCAATTTTAGAAGCACCAAAAAATATTAGACTTGCAGCTTATATGTTGTTAGTAGTTATAATAGCCAGCCAAATAAGCATTTTAACTTCATCAAAATTAGTAATCATGAAGGGTCCTCAACTATTGTAATGCTATTGGAGAACTAAATATTAAATTGCTACTTATCAGGATCCATTGAGATCAAAATACTAATAGGCTAAGGAGGAGCTTGTGATCTAACATAAATGTTCCCTGACATATAAATTGTGAGAGTAATGCTCATCAAACCAACAAAAAGAAAATGTTCACAATCCACAGGGTCATTTTAGTTTCACAAATTTCCAACCATTCACCATTGCAATCAATTTAATGTCACCATTCATATTGAATTCTATTAGACTTTGTAATAGAATTTTAACATGCTCAATTTAGTATTTTTTTATTTGGAGATCTTCAATTCATGATAGCCTAAACAACAAAGTAAAATGTGAGCTCCCAACAACAACCAATAAGGGTCCTTTTTTTCTCATATAACACATTTTCCTTCTTGGCTTTCGAAAAATACCATAGGATGTCATTAGACAAAACAAGCCACGCCTTATTTAGGTCATTGTCAAAAAACTCAAAAAATTTGACAAAACCAAAAATAAAAATAAGAAATAAGAAATAATCATATTTCTACCCACACCAACTTATCATCTAGTATAATAGACCACCAATATTTAATAATTTTATAATTGAAATACATGTGTTCAATAGTTTTGACAACATTGTATTGATGCCAATAGCATTAATGAAAATAATACGCAAAACAATTTTTTTTTTAAATAATCAACCACCTAAACTAATCTTTCATGATTCAAGCTAACTAGACAATAAATGACCAAAAATGGATTGCCAATCTTTAATAGATAGGGAGAGTTCCCACAGAAGGTTAGCATATAGAAAATATTTTGAATAGCAGTCAACATGTTGGAAATATTTTTAAATTATCATTGTTCCATGTGATATTGTTGAGGAATTCTATATTAAAATTCAACAAATAGAAAAATCCACATCATGCAGGAATTTTTTATCTCTTTTCTAATTAGTTATTTTGAATATAAGTTTCCAAAATTAGTTTTTCTTCCATCAAATTACTCACTGGCATTTTTTCCTTTGCGGAAAATTGCAAACACTTTATATGATTGACTTGGAAATATTTTAGAAGATTCTAAATCTAGTTTACCTATTTCCTTATTTCAATCTACAATCATCCTTCAATTCAAATTTGCATAAAAATTACAATTTGTACGAGCAAACAAAAAACATCATTAAAAATCAGACCGAATCTTTGTCTTGATTTTTCAACCTCTATGAATTCCCCAAACCACTCCCCTCACTACACATTTCCAGCTTATTCCTCTGTCTAAAAAAAAATCCAACCTTACATTCTTCTTATTATACAAATTTATACAACATTGTCCCTTCTACATAATACTCATAATCTTTTGCTTGAATGACAAACCTTGCTACTTTGCAAAATAATTTTCATGACTCGCCTAAATTTTCCCTCACATGGAATGAATGAATTATATAACTTGAAGATCAAATTGCCCCCATTGAGACTATAAAATTTTAATATCAATGTTGGACTATCAATTACATGAGTTGGACCTAGATGTGTATTACTATCATTGACTATTTACCCAGTGTAATATTTTTAATATGCAAAACATGTAACAATCCCCAAGAGGTGCATGTTATCTTTTAACACACCACCATAAAGTATAATAAATACCTTTGTCTATATTTTCAAGCTTGTGGGATACAAATTACTATAGATCTCACTATGTCATATCTAAGAAAACATATTGTTGCAACAAGCACTAAAGTTTTGATGACACTTCCATTTACACTTAACCTTTGTCATCCCGTTTTTTCAAGGAAAATTGCTACCATAGGGGGTAGCTACCTATATTAGTATAGAAAAAGGCATTACATAGGTACTTTTTTATGGATTTTTTACATAAGATCTTCCATAAGAAGATTTTAACGAGTACTCCTACTTAGTGCATCAAAATAATCATCCCACTACTGATATCAAAAAATTTCCAACTGAGAAGCTGTGAAGAGGTATTCATGTTCATTGAGAGATTTGTTGAGCTCCTCTAGATCTAGTTTTACTATGCCCTTTTTAAAAAAGGGTCCATGCCTTCTTCATCTTAGATTTCAGGCAATTATCTGTGTAGTAATCTCTGAAATATATGACAGGAAGGTTATTGAATCTGTGTTGTTTATAAGCCCAAGCAAGGTGTCCTATGTTGACATATTGTTTATCCTATTTTATACATTTGTTTGTTGGTTCATAATATCTAAATTCTGGATTTTATCTACTTTCTATTATCTTTGGTCGAGAAGTCGTTTATATTTTTCATGAAATGCAATTGTGGGAGTAACTGTGTTTCCTTCCTATATATTGTTCGGTTATATTTCTTTCATATTTGTTTAGAAGCATATCATCAAAGAATGATATTGCATCCTTTATAAGCTTTCTGGTCAAAAGCTAACCGATTGAACCATTATTTAATTTCATTGAATATCTTATGAGGGAGCTGTACCTGTTATAAAATTTAGAGGGAAGTGATCACAAAAGATACTTACCCAACTGTTAGAAATAGTTTGTATTTTAAGGGTGATAGAGTAAACTTAAAAAGATTTTTGTAGAAAGACAAATTTGTTCACTAACAAATTTTTGGCGACTCTGCTGGGGAGCGCTTGCAGTGTAGATCTGTGTTTAAATGCTTTATTTTATGAACAAGATATGGTCCTACCAGCTGTGATAATACCAAACTTGGAGGAGCAACCTCCTGTTATTCAACCTGATCTTAACTTCCAAAATACCCAAGAGGACATAATTTTTAATTTGAACACTGTTGCTTGGAATTTAAAGACCAGCTATCACTAGTATCAACAAGTTCTCCTAGTTTTAGAAGAAGAGGAGGATATAGGAGAGTGGTTGAGAGGGCTCCCAATCGCCCAAGAGGCACAATTCGTTGACAGAATTTCTCAGAGGCAAAAAGAGAAAATAACACTGGATTCTCGATCATATACCAGGTCTCAGAGGAAGGAGGGTATTTTTGATACTTTCTTTGAAAGTTTGCAAAATATTCATTTTTTGACCTCTTCCATATTAAGACCCAAAGCCAAGAGTAGACCTTCTTCCCCTCCTAAAACTGCTCCAAATTCTTCCTCGTCCTCTAGTGTCTGGCAAGCTTTAACTTTGTCTGGTATTCAAGCACCACCTCTAGTAACAATCTTTCCAAGTGTGGTTATGGCTCAACCATGGGGTGTAGCCGTTGGTCCTTTAAATTTGGGAGCTCATCATCCTCTCCCTAAAGGTATTAAAGAAGTCTTACCTAAATTTTTTGGAGATGGAAAATTCTCAGTAGATGAGCACTTGAATGCGTTCAATGTAGCTACTGCCATCTTGGTGGTGCAAAATGAAGATGTAGAAGTCAGACTCTTTGCTCAATCCCTCTCAGAAGGAGCTGCAAAATGGTTTGGTCATTTTCCAGCTGGGGAAATTAAAAATTGGCAAACCATGAAGACCACGTTTGAAGGATGTTTTAAAGGGGCTGATGATGAACATTCTTTACTAGCACAATTAACACAAATGAAGAAGGATATTCATGAGCCAATGAGGGATTATGTGGCAAGATACAACAAAGTTATCCATAGAATTCCTGCCACCAAAAGACCGACCCCTAAAAACCAACAATGTTTCTTTGTAAACTCTATGCCCTCGGACATAGGTTTTCACTTAAGAAGGAGTAGGCCAGCTGATTTAGCTGTTGCCCAATAACAAGCCACTGAGTTAGAAGATGATCTTATTACAGCTGGAAAATGGAGAAAAGATGTGCAGATTTCTCACTCTCAACCTTCTACTTCAGCTCCTACAGATCCAGTTGTTCAAAGACTCATGAATGACGTAATTGCCTTGAAAAGATAGTTACCGAAACAAGGATATTAATTTCCTTCCCCTTATCAAGATATCAGCCGAAAGTAGCCTAATCAATGGCACAATAAAACTCCTCTGCTGCCTTCTACTCAACCAAGATTGTCCTTGGAAGCTTCATGAAAAGAGGCTATCATGTGTTCTTTTCATCTAACAACGAATCACGATGGTAATTCTTGCCCTGATATGCAAAGACATGTACAAATGGAGGCCACCAAAGATGTGCTAGGAGAATGTACTGTAGAAGAGCTCCCTCAAGAAAGACCCGGTGACTGTGGCTCATACTTTTTAGAATACAAATCTGACTCAGAAAGAGGAGATATTCTAGTCACCCTTGGGGATCCTGCTTGTGCTATGCTTACTTGAAATCAAAAGTTTTCAAAGAACACTTCAACATCAGCTAATTCTTTCCATAAGACCCAAGATCCTGTAAGTAATGCTTCTCCTCCTAGTTCTTTGACTCCTGATGTTAAGGTTGTGCAAAAATATTCTAGCATGCCCTCTTTTGATATTGTAGAATTTTGCAAGTCTTCTGCTATACAAATCTCCCCTGTTGAATATCTGAGATTAAATCCTAAAGAACTAGATAAATTGGTCAAGTACGTCAAAGATGACCTTCCAAACTCATCACAGTCTAACCAATGTACCGTTGACCAAACTGATGTTCCAGTTTATATTCCTGTAGTTGTTTCACCGTTTGTTATGAATCAGAGTGACACTACTGTCACTCCTACCCCAGAACTGAAATGTGAATTTGATGAAACCAGGAAGCCTGACCCCTTATATATTTCTCTACTCCTTAACGGTCTTAAATTAAGTAATTACATTATAGATTCAGGTGCCTCTAATAATGTTATGCCTTCATTTGTAGCCAAAGCTTTAGGTTTAACCATGACCAAAACTTTTGGGAGGTGCTATTCTATGGATGGGAAACAAGTGCCCTTAATTGGTCAATTTAAAGATGCTCAAGTTGTTTTAGCCGCCTATCCTGATAAGAGACTCAAGTTAACCATTTTAGTAGCAGATATACCTACAAGTTATGGTATGCTCTTGAGTAGAACTTTCTACAGAGGCATGGGTGGGGAGATAAAGATGGATTGGTCAGAAGCCATCATCCCTATTGGGAGGAAAAAGGTCAAACTAGAACCTGAAGCTAAAAATAAATACACTGTAATTCCATCTGATGATCCTAAGGCATAAATTCTATTCCAAGACTGTGAGTTTGGTAATTACATGATTTTCTCAGATGAAGCCCCTCCTATTTGTGAAAAATTTAATGAGAGTGATCAAATTTGGTTGATGGAGTTTGATGGTAGTTGTGCTACCGCGGGTTCTGGAGCTGGTGTAGTCTTTAAAGGGCCTGATGATCAATATATCCCTTTCTCTTACAAACTAGATTTTAAAAATACCAATAATACCACCTAATATGAGGCTCTATTGTTAGGGTTAAGAGAGGCCAAGACATTGGGAATAAAAGCACTTGTTGTGAAAGGTGACACCGAGCTTATCGTTAAACAAGTAAAGGGTCAGTTTACAGTAAAAAATGAACGTCTGAGTTATTACAGAAATTTAGTGTGGGATGAAATAGATTCTTTTGAAGATTTTTCCATAGAAGCTATTCCCATGAGTCTCAATACAAGGGCTGATTCCCTAGTTGTATCAGCGTCTCTACTTCTTCCTCACCTATATTTAAAAATAGGAACATATAGGGTGGAGATGATATACAGACCAGTTGTCCCAGATAACATTGAACACCTGCAATTTTTTGAAGATGATACCCAGATTAAAAAATTTATGGCATGTGTAGAAGCTTTCTCATCCATGTACTTTGAAGGAATGAATGAAGATAGTGAAAGGTCTAATCCTGAATTCTTACCAGAAGAAGAATTTGTCCAGTTGAAGAGCAACAAAATTCCCAAAGGTTTGGTTTCCTTAGAGAACTTGTTTTCTCGAAAAGATGATAGTTTCATTTCAAGAAAAAATTCTCAATCAGATGTGTGAAAGGAATATGACAAGGTGAACATTGGCACTATTGGCGAACCCAAATGGATATCTATAGGTAAAAATTTGTCTGTTCAAGAAAAGAAAAACCTTCAAACCCTGTTAACAGCCTACACTGATGTTTTTGCTTGGGATTATAGTGACCTTAAGGACTTTTAAAAAGGGAAATTTAGTCATCACATCCCTCTCAAGCCTGAATCAAAACCTTTCAGACAAAAGATTTGTAGTTACAGTCCTAAAGTTTCTGAAGCAATTCTAAAGGAAGTTGACAAAATGCTAAAAGCCAGAATCATTTACCCTATTCATCACTCAACTTGGATTGTGAATATTGTCCCTGTTAGAAAAAAGAATGGTGAAATAAGAATCTGTGTGGATTTCTAGAATTTAAATCAGGCCAGCCTAAAAGATAATTATGCCCTGCCCAAGATGGAACTCGTATTACAGACAGTTGCTGGGTCAGAAATGATGTCTCTGGTTGATGGGTTTTCTGGATATAATTAGGTAAGTGTGGCCGATGAAGATAAATAGAAGATTGCTTTTACCATGCCATGGGGAACTTTTTCTTAAAATAGAATGCCTTTCGGTCTAATTAATGCAGGGGCAACTTTCCAAAGAGAAATGGATTCTTCCTTTGCTGATTTGAAAAATACAATTATAGTAATTTACCTTGATGATTTAACTGTGTACTCCAAAAGAAGGAAACATCATGTTCGGGATCTCAAATAAGTCCTACAGAGGTGTAGAGACCATGGCATATCTCTTAATCCTAAAAAATTAGTTTTTGGTGTGACCGAGGGAAAATTATTGGGACATATTGTATCCAAAGAAGGGATTAGGATTGATCCCGAAAGAGTAAAGGCTATTCAACAAATCAGTCTACCTTCAACAAGAATAGGAGTCAAGTCTTTTTTTGGTTAGATTAACTTTTTAAGAGCTTTTGTCCCAGAATTTTCTGAACTAACAAGGCACATAGTGGTAATGATGAGTGAAAAACATCCCTTTAAGTGGACAGAAGAAGGTAGAAAAGCTTTTGGAGCAATTAAGATAGCTGTAGAAAATGCCCCATCTCTAGTTTACCCAAACTACAAAAAAGATTTCATCATTTATTGTTATGCTTCCGATCACACTCTGTCAGGAATTCTAACTCAGAAGGATGTTTCAAGAAGTGAGGCTCCCATTGCTTTCATGAGTACACCTTTAAAAAAACATGAACTAAAGTATTCTCTCATTGAAAAGCAAGCCTTTGCTATGGTGAAATCAATTAAGCAGTTTAGATTCTATATCCTTCATTCTCATTCTATAGTGTTTGTTCCTGATTCAGTAGTGAAGTCACTTCTCACCCAGCAAGAAATAGCCATGAACAAAAGAGTAGCATGGGTGACAAAGATTCAGGAATATGACTTGATAATAAAGCCCACTAAACTGGTCAGGGGTAGGGGTCTGTGTAAATTCATTGCAGAAAATGTTAGTCATCCTAAAAATCCAGAATGTGAAATATCTCAAGTATTATTGGTTAGTTTAACAAATTCCTGGTTCTGTGACATTGCTTATTTCCTGACTTATGGAGAATGTCCACAAAGACTGTCACCCAAAGAGAGATAAACCCTGAGACTCCAAGCTGCAAAGTATGTAATATGGAAAGGTGTGTTGTATAAAAGAGGCCTTGATGATACATTTCTAAGATGTGTGGATAAAAGTCAGCAGTTGTAGCTTCTTAAAACCATTCATGAAGAGGCCTGTGGAGGTCATTTATCATCTACCGTAACGACATTCAAAATTATTTGAAATTGTTTCTATTGGCTAGGTATGTTCAAGGATGCTTATGTGTTTGTCAGGAACTGCAAAAAATGTCAGTTGTTCTCTGGAAGACCCCAATTAGCTGCCTTGCCTTTAAGACCACTTGTGGTGAGTGAACCGTTCAAACAATGGGGAATTGATTTTATTGGTCCTGTCAATCCTCAGTCTAGTGCAGGTCATGCTTATATCCTAACAGCGACTAAATACTTCTCTAAGTGGGTCAAGGCCATTCCAACCAAAAAGGCCAATTCTCAGGTGGTATGTGATTTCTTAAAAGATAATATCTTGGTACGCTTTGGAGTACCCCAAAAGGTTGTAGAAGATAATGCCACTTACTTCTCTTTGCAAGAGCTTTCCCTTTTCTATTTTGATCATAATATCTCTCTGGCTCATTCGTCTGATTATTTCCCCCAAGGAAATGGACAGGCCGAGTCAAGTAATAAAAATTTGATAATGATCATGAAAAAGTTAGTGGATGATAGTGGCAAAAATTGGCATAAGAAACTTTTTGAAGCCCTTTGGGCCGATAGAATTACACCTAAGAGAGAAATTGGTATGGCACCTTTTGAATTGGTGTATGGAATAGGTGCACAAGTATCAGTTCCTTTGGAACTCTCAACAACCAAGCTACAGATGGCCATTGAAGATCAAACTTTTAAAGACTCCTTGGAGAAGAGGATCATGTATTTGCATAAACTAGAAGAGGAAAGAGAAGCTCTGGTAGATAAAATTACTAAGCATCAGGCTAGAGTGAAAAGCATTTTTTACAGGAAAGCAAGACCCAGAATTTTTCTGAAAGGAGATGAAGTTTTTCTATGGGACAAAAGAAAGGCTCCGAAAGGCGCCCACAGTAAATTTGAATCACTTTGGAAAGGCCCCTTTGTTATCATTGAAGAGTTGGGAACAAATGCTTTTAAGTTGGCTTATCCAGATGGAATGATCTTACCATTTTCCTATAATGGGCAAGATCTTAAATTGTTGAAGCTTTAGTCTAGGTCCTTGTGTCCTATTGTATATATTAGTTTAGGTTTGCTTCTGTTTGGTGTGTCTTTCCTTTCTTCTGAGTTTTCTTAGCCCTTTTTGCAGCAGTTTGCGAAACCAGAGTATTTGAGTTCTCTGAATTTTGAGAAAATCCAGTCCCCAGTCAGAGCTGGTGTTAGTCCAAATATTGATCTTTGTCCTCATGTTCCATTTTTAGAGTCGCCTTGTTATTTTTATGAATCTCAAGCTGCCTAAGCCCTCATGTTCAAAATCTCAGTGAAAGGGTCTCCCCTGTGTTTCACCGTTGTTTGTATAAAAAGAAAAATATTTTGCTAACGTGTTTCTTGAATAGGTTTGAACATGCTTGAACAACCTTGAACAACCTTGAACTTGGTTCAAGAGTGTTCAAGAGTGTTCAAGCCCGTTCATATTTTTATGAAGCGGTAGCAGGTGAATAGCATTTTTGCTAAAAGAGGTGTTTCTTGATCGCAAGCTTCAAAGCTTTGGTTAATCAGAGATGGGAATTAATAGTTAAGCATGGGATTTCTAGTTCGAAGATGAAGGTGGAATATGAAAGGAACAGACTTGAATAGTGACGAACATACAAGAACAACCTTGAACTCGGTTCAAGAGTGTTCAAGAGTGTTCAAGGATTTTAAAAAGTGACATGTGGCATAAGTAAAGGACAACCGTCATCTTTTCAGATGTGGACCCCACTCAGGAAAGGCTTTTAATAAAGGGATGTATTAGCGGCAGTTAAGTCATGTCTGAGCTGTCAAATTAATGAGGAATTCATGCGGCATAAAAGTTTGCGCAAGTGGTAGTAAATAATTGTGTCTGTGAACGGTCACTTCATTCTTCGAGCTTTTATTACCTTAATTATGGGCAATTAATTACTCGTTCGTGGTGTTTTGTATTAAAACCCTTCTTGGTGTTCAGGTTTTTTTGAATTACTATCATTTTCTGTATGCGCAAAGAGTGTAGGTAAGGGTTTTTGGAGCTCCGGTTGCAGAATTTTCCACATTGATTAAGGTAAGTTAGGCTGTCACTCCTCTAGTGTTTAAATTTAAGATCTTTTGAATTTTACGGGGTTTCTGTAGCATTTCTCAGTCTGTTCTTGCAAGAATGAAGTCTACATTCCATTTGTTTGGGAGTGTGTCTAGTTTGGTGTGCGGAAATCCTATTGTAACAGACATAGATTTAGAGGGATATGATGTTGAAGGAATACCTGATAGGCTTACTACGTGTGTTGAGGAGAATTTCCCTTCTATGGAAATTTTAAGTAGTGGGTTGTGTATAGCCGCTTGCTTCCATCCTGTAGTGGTATGTCCTGAGCTTGTCCATGAGTGTATCAAACATTATGACCAGCGAACCGAGTCAATTATTACAAGAAATGGTGAGGTGTTAATGGCTGTGAACAGAGGAATCGTTGCTTCAACTTTCCAAATCCAAGAGAAAAAATTTTCCACTTTCTCTCCTGCCCAATCCCTTGTTAAGTTCAAGCCAAATGTTGACGCAAACCGTACTACCATAGCAAAGCACTGGTTATTAAATGCCCAAAGGGGAGGTTCCTGCTTACCCAAAAAAATAAGCAGAAATCATATGCATCCACACATTAGTGATATTATGGTAATGTTACATAGAGTCAAAGGGTCACCTGAGGCTTCCTTGTTTTCAGACTGGTTGTTTTGTTATGTAGAAATTGTTTTAGAGGGAAAACATAAGCTGGATTGGGCCAAATTAATTGTAGAATCTATGAGAGAACAAATGAATAGTTCCAAGCTTATTGGATGTGGCTTTTTCATGTCTTCTTATCTGATGTATTGTCTAGCATGTAGTAGGATATGGGATGGTATGATTCACGAGCCTTGGATTGATGGCATGTGTGTTTTTGAATATTTTCCTATGCTTCGTAAAGACAA
>MU228142.1:2524407-2540136 GCA_018584345.1 Thuja plicata | reverse complement strand
AATACAAATAAATAAAATAAGATAAACTTATTCTTGAGTTGGCCTTTCATAAGTAAACAAAATATTACTGAGTCGGTAGAAGCTCGGGTTCCTCAAGCTGGCTCGGTGATCTTCTGATACTCGGCATACACTATAATACTCGACATCGTCATGCTCTCGGTAAGAGTAGAAGCTCAGTCCATACTAGTCCCAAAGTGTAGCTTGGAACTCAGTAGCCGTTGGTGACTCGGTAGCTATAGTGTCACTCGGTAACCTCTGGTGACTCGGTAGTAACTGACTTCTCGGTTGGCTTCAACTGATGGCTCGGTAGTTACGGTGAAGCTCGGTGACTACCATCTGCTCGGTAAATGTTGCTCTTCTCGGTAAACACTGCTGAACTATTCATATGCTCGATGACTACTATTCTGCTCGGTTTGAACTATTTAACCGCTGAGCTTTACAAAGTGATTACTGAATGCTCGATATAAGCTGTGGACTGAGTGATGAGCTCGGTAAGCATTCAGAATCGAATAAGTGTTTTCACTGATGACAAATATAACATAATTCCAATAACCTAAGCCATATGGGGGTTTGATGTGTTCCTTGTCTCTTTGACCTTGATGATAGGCTCTTTAATATTATTTGGTCTACTTTATTGCAAGTGTGAAGTAGGTTCATACTCCCACTAAAGTGGGGGCTAAATGTAGCATTCTAAACTATAAGCAACACAATTTTAGTCCTTTTCCAGACCCATTTTAGTGTCCAATGCTTCCATGCATAAAGTGGCCCTTTTTCTATGCATTTAATTAAAAATATTTAAATATTATTCCTTTATTAACTTAATTTACATTATGGCCCCTTAATTTGAAGTGTGCCTCCTTTAATTATTTCAATTATTTATTACCTCTTGCATACATACGCCCTATTTCAATATGGGTGGCCTTTTGTATTTATTTTGAATTCAAACCTTGATCCCATGTGCATTTTAGGTATCCATATGCCCCCATTGAGTCCCAATTTGATTTTGAGCCTAGATTGGATGGAATTGGGCACCCCATAAGGCACAAGGTGAGATAGGTTGTCCCATACCTTGAGAGGTGCCATGTTCCTCTTAGAGGTGGCCCAAATTTAACTTGGAGAAAGGTCTTGGGTTTTCAATAGGATATCCATATCCCTATTGGCACTCTTCAAGCTTTGAGCTCCACAATGGTTTGGATGTTGGAATTAATGGAAGTAGTACTAAGAGGGGAGGGGTGAATCAGTACCTCTAAATCTTTTGACACCTTTCACACTTTATCATTAGTAATAATTCATTATAGTATTACTGACCATTACTGTTGTTCTTTCTTATGTATGTATTTTTCATTCATAATCTTTAATAGTTTGCAATATTCATAGAAACATTCATGAAAATGATAAACACATAACACAAGATATGATATCGCAGAAAACTCCTGTTATGAAGTAAAAACTGCAGTGGGAATGGCACCCACAAAACTTCACTATCTGCAGAATGGAAGGGAGCCAATTAATGCTTACAATTCGATCACTTATGATGATCTACCCTTTTAGGAGTATTAAGGTGGAGACCTATTGAGATCTACTATGTTAAGACCTTTAGCAACACTGATTTAAGTGTGCACTCAGTTATGAGATTTTATAATAGGACGGTTAAGCCCACCTTTCTTGAAAGGATTTCATTAGTGTACTACACTTGTTAGAATGAATACAAATGTTGACCTGACTGTATGCAATCTACAATTGCTGATTACAGATCCATTAAATCTCTTACAATTATAATATCACCTTAAGTGACTGATGAATACCTTTTCTCTGCTCGTCGGTAGCCTATGTTCTTGTTCTTCAAAACTGATTTGATTATGTTTCTGTCCTTCTGCATGAATTCTCTGTCTGGTCTTTAGTTGGTCTCTATGGCTACTATATTCATTGAACAACAACTATTTACAATAGATTAAGCACCTATTTATACAAGTATTGGACCTATCTTGGAATCATGCTTTTCAATGTTAACTCTTAGATCCAAGGTTTACAACTTGACCTTGATCTTTAGTTTGCATGTTTTAAAACAGTAAAACTATTTAAAACAATAATAAATACATTGCTTCCTCCACACATAATGGATGTAAAAGTAAATCAAGAAGCTATAAATACAACTTCAGTGACTTATCTTACGTGGAAAGTCAGATCCACTTTTTGCGGGATGTAACCGACTATTGGTTCTTGGTCGTCAGTTTGAAGTTGAAGTCTATCGACGTTCCTTTGTTTGAATTGTTTGTTGGGTTCCCTTTGTCTTTCAGGTTCCTCTCTTTTCTTATTCTGTCGGGTTGCACTATTGTTACTCGTCGGGTTTCCTTTACCTTTGTGTCATCGGATAACATTTAACAGTGTTTATTGGGTAACCTTGTCGTTGGGTAGTATAGTGCCCTGTCTATCGGTCTTGTGTAAACCGATGGTGCAGATCATGTTTTTCTCTAAGTATACTAATGGAAAAATATAATACCTTCAATCTCCCCCTTTGACATTAGTATCAAAAATTGATATATGCATACTACTAAAGTGTTTTAGTATGTATACACCATGTTTATATCCTTGTCATCATATGACTCCCCCTAACTGTATGCATCGGTATAGTGTATGTATATGTACATGTATACTATTCATTCTCTGCATGTACATTATTTCCACTTTATTTTACTATACATATGATTTCCTCCTTTTAACTGAGGTGAGTGAACATATCAAATTCCCCCTTTCTTTGATACTGATGACAAAAATGTACAACTTATAATATGCCAAAATTGTGACAAAAATGTGCAACTTACAATGTATCAAATATGTTAGAATGGGTTGTTTTGATATCTTCAAGCATTTTCTCTCATTGTTTTTTCAGCTGTTCTAGTTCGATGTGTTGTAGCTCTAGCCTTGCGTGCATATCATAAATGGTGTCTAGGACAAACATTTCTAGGGTGGCAATTAGTGTATTTGCCTCTATCACATGTTGTTGCAAGAGTGTAAGTGTCAGTAATAGCTTAGCTTGGAGCTCAGTTACCTCATCTATGTACTTCATCTCTACAAATTGTATGTCTTGTCTCTATTTTTGAGCTTGTTTGATTTTCTCATTGTTCAATCTAATTGCTTCTTCATTATTGGTGAGACTTTGTGCACTGGACTTAAGATTAACATCAATTTTTTCTATTTGGTCTATATACTCTTGAGTGAGTTGATCTAGAGTGCAAAATTTTTGTATTAAGGTAATAGCTTCTGATATGATTGGTTCAATTGTACTTACCAATTCAGATAGCTTAACCTTTTTCAATGCCACTTCCTGGCTTATTTTCTCGGCTAGCTTGAACTCATACTTTTGTTCAAGCATCTCTTCCATAACCTTCTTAGCATCAATATTGTAAGATTTTATTTCATCTGTGAGTATTACCAGTTGATCAAGCATTGGAGCTTTTTGATCAATATCTATATCAAGTATGATCTATTGAAGTATTTCTCTTGCTACTTCTAGTACCTTTGCCTCGTTCGCTGCTCTCTTCAGTTTGTCTTGAATAGCCTTTCTTTCACAGAGACTTGCATACTTTGTTAATGCAGTTGGATCCAATGTTCTTGGATCACAAACTGGAATCTCAATTATTTCATCAAGAGTTACTGGATTCTTATTCTTTCCTTTCTTCTTCTTTGAGATTTGAGGGGATGCCGATGTATGAAATACCATAGCTAGTTCATTTGTTCTCTCTGAATTACTTGGTGAAGGATTTGTAGAAGATGCTTCTTGTATCTTCTACTCAGGTGGCACCTGTCGGTTATGTGAAGACATCTCTTCATTAACTTTGGGTGTTTCTACAGAATGTGCTTATGATTTCTTCTCCAGCTCATCCTTCTTTTCTTCTTCACCTTTGTCTGTTTGTTTGTCCCCTTTTTCCTTTTGAGTTTCCTTCTTATTCTAATAAGTAGAAGTATATTTCTGATCATTAGTTGTATCTTGCTCTGCAGTTGTATCAGTGGTTTCTTTAGCTTCTCCATCACCCTTGTCCTCGGGTGTGCTTGTTTCCTTTTCAGTAGATCCATCATTGCCCTCTAGTATGTTTAATGCCTTCATTAAGATAGGCATGTTACTTTGAGTTGTAGTTTGGGCTTTGTCAATAGTGGTGTCCTGCTTGTCAGTTTGAGCCTTGTCAGCAGTGACATCCTCATCTTTTTGTGTTTCTTCTGCAGGGTCTGGTACTTTTGAGTCCATGATTGAAGTATCCTATACTGTCTCATCAGCAACATCAATTATTGTATGACCTGATGTCTTCAATCTTTGTTGTTGTTCTTGATCCTTAAGTGTGATAAATATGACATCATCTTTCTTCTACGGATCTGTGTCAGAGTCATAGTTAGTGATATCTTGGATAATATCATCCATGACTGTGTCTACATTAATAGGCTCATTATCACTTTCAGTATTGTCCAGAGCAATGCGCTGAGGAATTGCATTGTTTGTCTCTTCCTCTCTATGAGGTGTGTTGGTAAGAAGTAATTGTTTCTCACCACTTGTGGACTCTACTAGTAGATCCAGGAGTTGTCTCCATTTATGTTCAATCATAGTATCCAGATCAATGAACTTGTTTTCTAGCACTTTGTAAGCTCTTATCTTGGCGACAAATTTTCCTGAGTGCTTTTAAAGTATTTCTTTGATCTCTTCAACTTTAGATTCGAGAGGCATCAATCTCACAAGTACCCTTTCCCTTGCTTCTCTCTCTATTTGCAGGGCATATGACCATTGTTGGTATATCCTTTTACCTAGCTCGTTAGGTATTTGATTGACAAATTCTGCAGGTGCATATTTGTTTTTGATCATTGACTTTATGACTACCTCTTGTATCTTATTCTGTTCCTCTGGGTTAAGTGTATCCCATTGTCTTATTTTCTTATCAGTCATTGTACCATGTGTAGCAATGGATTTGGTAGCTTCATCCATTGTTTGATTTCTGAAGTTCTTCTTTTCTACATCAGGATCATCATCTTTAGTGTCGTCTATGTCAGCCTTTGTCCTAACCAACATTTTCCTCTTCTTTGGAGGTGTTGTTTTGACAGTTTTTTGCCTTGTTCTCTTAGCTAGCTAATTCCTTATGTAGGTCCTTACTTGACCTTTCTTAAGGGGCGTTGTATCAGTTGCAGCAGTTTGACTCCTTGTCCTCTGCTTCTTTGCAGGAGGTGGAGGTGTATCAGATTTAGTCTTTTCATAATCTAATTTCTTTTCTTCTTGTTCCTCACCAATGGTGCCCTATTCATCGGTTGACTCTGGTTGATCTTGTTCCTCATCTGTTACCGATAGAATCTTCTTGAGATTCTTAACCATTTTTTCCTTTTTGTTTACAGTCTTTTTGATTTCTAGGCCTTGTTTTATCTTTGATTTGGCCTCTTCATATGTTCCAAACCTTGTTTGTTTCTTATCAATGGGCTAATTAATTAATGCCTCAATTGCACTTGTAGCTTGATCAATGTTGATCTCATAATCCATTGGAGCTAACCAGGCTATTCTTGGTACAACCGGTTTGATATGGATGAAGTTTATGTCCACCATGAAACATATCTCATCTTTATGTTTTTCAACTAGCTGTTCAGGAATCCTAGTTCTTTCCATCATCTTTTCCTTGAACTCAAGGAAGTATGCAGACATAACAAATTCAAAATTGTCCCCCAGTGATTTAATCATTTCACTAATATGATGTGTTAATGGTTTGGTAGTGTCCCATACTACTTTTCCTACCGAAGGAAAGTATTCTTGAAAATAGAAAAAGATACACATGATAAGTGAGCCGAACTTACATGTGTTGGTCTTTGAAGACCTGATTTTGATCATGTTCTCATCAAGTTGTTTTAATAGGATCTCACACAGATCCATCTGAATTCCTTTTGTTACTATCTTGTAAGCTATGCTTACTACTATTGTAGAAATTTTGTTCAATCTGCTAGCTTGAAAATTTTTATACCCAACTAAACATGCACCAAATTTGAGTTCTTCATCGGTGATTGTGTTTACTTTGAGACTTCTGTTGTCTCCTTCTGCATTGGTGAGTTTTTCAACTTCTTTCATGGATGGATGCTTGTGTGTCCTAGGTTTATCAGTTATTGGATAACCAATGACAGCATGAAGAACATCCTTGGTTATTTTCTTGGGTTGGTCTAGCCATAGCTTGTTGTCATGCATTCTGCTCAAGACTAACCTTATCCATTATGTTTTGAATTCCCTTAGGAAATGTAGGGCATTAGTTAACCCTTTGACCTCCAAGTGTTTATGCTCTTCCTTTAGTTTTCATTTGGCACCACAAAGCTTCTTAAAAGCTTCATCCATTTCAAGATCACCTATCTCTACGATCTTGCAGTGAATATAAGACCTAACGTCTTCTATGAGCAAAACCCTAGGTGGAATTTTTGAAAATGTGTCGATTTCAATGCAATTTCCAGGTAGATTTTATACTTAGGCTATACACATGTACTATTCTTGATTAGCTTCACCACATTCCTCTTATCATTCTTGATCTTAGCGGTTCTTGAGGTGGTTGCTATTGTATTTCAAGTTTTTAGGGTATTCTGGAAATTAGGGCTTTCTTGATAAGACAATGACATAGATCTTTTGGTGCCTTTGGTACTAACTTCAATTCACAATAGTGATGAAAGATCTATTTTCTGTGTGCTAAATCGATCTGTGGATGCTTCTGCTTTCTTCTCTTTAATCACTTTGTTTTTGCTCTGCTTTCTCTTCAAATCGCGGGTGAAAAATGAAGTTGTCCCATTGACTATTTATAGACTTTTGACCTAACTCTTTGCAATAAATGCTCAACAACTCATTGGGACATGAAGACGGGTTTCATTGGGAAGAATTTTTAAATTGTCATCAGTGTTGACGTGATGCTTGGGCAGTTGATGACCATTTTCTCTTACCGACGGATATTGGTATTGTGTCATGACAACTTGTAGTTTTCTTTTCTTACCGACGGGTGTTGGGTCACATTGGCAACCTAGCCACTTTGTATGATGATCAATAATTTTTGTTAAGTCTAGAACATCTTATTTACTATGTTCACCAATGATTTTCAGTATGAGTATACCGATGAGGTTACTTTCTTAGGAATGGAACAAGTAACATAATATGCATCTTTATTCATGCATATTTTGATTATCTATCAATTGTATAATGGAACTGATGTAAAATATGAATTGGTGTAATGCAGTTCCATACTTGTACTTGTTCAGTTAAGTGGGGTTGGTGATGTCATCAGATCCATTGGATGGGGTGTCACCATTTGCATTGTTTGGTCCAGCTTCATCATTGCTTGAATCTTTTCTCCACATTAATTCTCTTGCCCTCCGGATATCTTCAATGGTGTTTCCATTGGGATATGTTCTTGACTCTGTCAATTGGTCTTTGAAATCTTTCTTGAGATGACCAACTTTGTGATAGTGTAAGCATGCCATTCCAGGGTTTGACTAGCCTCTAGACCTTTTGGTCCATGCTCTCATGTAGTTTGCAGCAATGTGACCATATCTACCACATGTATAGTTTGTCCAAGTGTTGTAATCCCATACATATTGATTATCGATTCTCTTTGGTTGATAAGGAACTTATTTACCTTTTGGCTTCCATGCTTTCCTTTTCCTTTCCCAACATTCTTCAGATGTGTGCCCATTCATTTTGCATGTAGGACAATATTTGTCCATGCAGGTTTTCTTCTTTGGCTTTTCTATCTTAGTCTTACATTCATAATCCTTATGTCCTTTCTTGTTACATTTATAATAGAATCCTATGAATGTAGGTGTAGATTTAGGAATACCTTTCATTTTACCTCTGCATACATTTGATGTGTGCCATTTCTTTCCACAATGCTTGCATGTCCACTTTCTTGGTCTTGGATTTTCATAGACATTCTTTGGGTTTGATGATTCTCCATTTTTGGTAAAGCCTATACCGTTGTTGTTGTTGATTCTTCATTGTCCTTCAAGAAAGTCATCCATTCTTTTATTTCTTTCTTCAACCTTTCATATAATCTCATTGTGCCATTTCTGAATTCTAACCTCATGTTTTAGTTTCTTATTCTCTTCTCTGAGTTCACCGATAATCTGTATTCTTTCAATGAAATACACATTTATTCTGTTTGCTTCTTGACTCATAAGAATAATCTGATTTGTGAGATCATGGTGATGCTCATCATGTCTTTGAATTTCCAATTCCTTTTCTTGTGTTTTCTCTGTGATCTTTCTTCTGTCATCAATAGAAAGTGTTCTTTCTGTTTCAGCTTGTCTAGCAGAACTCATCACATCAATCATTCTTACCATCTAGCTCTCTTGACTGATTTGCAACATCTTTATTTGTTCTGTCATATGCTGATTGATCTCCTTCATATTTGTGATGTTCTCTTCTGATGCGTCTGATGTATTACTTGCATTTGATCCTAAAGATTCAAATAAATATGGAATCTCTTCTTCTTGATAGTCTTTTTCATTGTTCTGGGTAGCCATACCTTTCCTCTCATCCAGCAGCTCTCTCATCTTGATTCTAGCTTCTTTATACTATTCATAGAACATATGTATCTCAAGCTTTTTGTTCTCAGTATTCTTATCAAGTTTGTACTTCTCCATTGTATGATCTTTTCTCTTAAGCCTTTAAGATTTTCAAGAATAGACTTAGCTCTGATACCAATTGTTGGAATTAATGGAAGTAGTACTGATAGGGGAGGGGTGAATCAGTACCTCTAAATATTTTCACACCTTTCACATTTTATCATTAGTAATCATTCATTATAGTATTACTGACCATTACTGTTGTTCTTTCTTATGCATGTATTGTTTCATAATCTTTAATAGTTTGCAACATTCATAGAAACATTCATGAAAATGATAAACACATAACACAAGATATGATATCGTAGAAAACTCCTGTTAGGAAGTAAAAACTACGGTGGGAATGACACCCACAAAACTTCACTATTTGTAGAATGGAAGGGAGCTAGTTAAGGCTTACAATTTGATCACTTCTGATGATCTACCCTATTAGGAGTATTAAGGTGGAGAACTGTTAAGATCTAATTTGTTAAGAGCTTTAGCAACACTGATTTAAGTGTGCACTCAGTTATGAGATTTTATAATAGGACGGTTAAGCCCACCTTTCTTGAAAGGATTTCATTAGTGTACTACACTTCTTAGAATGAGTACAAATGTTGACCTGACTGTATGCAATCTAAAATTGATGATTACAGATCCATTAAAGCTCTTGCAATTATAATATCACCTTAAGTGACTGATGAATACCTTTTCTCTGCTCGTCGGTAGCCTGTGTTCTTGTTCTTCAAAACTGATTTGATTCTGTTTCTATCCTTCTGCATGAATTCTTTGTCTGGTATTTAGTTGATCTCCATGGCTACTATCTTCATTGAACAACAAATATTTAAAATATATTGATCACCTATTTATACAAGTATTTGACCTATCTTAGAATCACGCTTTTCAATGTTAACTCTTAGATCCAAGGTTTACAACTTGACCTTGATCTTTAGTTTGCATGTTTTAAAATAGTAAAACTATTTAAAACAATAATAAATACATTGCTTCCTTCACACATAATGGATTTAAAAGTAAATCAAGAAGCTATAAATACAACTTCATTGATTTATCTGACATGGAAAGTCAGATCCACTTTTTGCGGGATGTAACCGACTGTCGATTCTTGGTCGTCAGTTTGAACTTGAAGTCTATCTGCATTCCTTTGTTTGAATTGTTTGTTGGGTTCCCTTTGTCTGTCGGGTTCCTCTCTTTTCTTGTTCCGTCGGGTTGCACTGTTGTTACTCATTGGGTTTCCTTTACCTTTTTGTCATTGGATAACACTTAACAGTGTTTGTCGGGTAACCTTGTCGTCGGGTAGTGCAGTGCCCTGTCTATCGGTGTTGTGGAAACTGATGGTGCAGATCATGTTTTTCTCTAAGTATACTAATGGAAAAATATAATTCCTTCATTGGAGAGGTATAAAAACAATGCCACCTCCCTTATTTTGGAGAGGATACACAATCAATCCAATAGTTTAATCAATCAATTCAAGAGCATTTAATTTGATCTCGAGACATAAAGGAAATACATTCACATTCATATTCAAGCATCAAGCTTGGAAGTCAAGGAGTAAAGTCTACATCAAGGCATTTGTGAAGGCATTCATGATCTTCTTATCCTATATCCAAGGTCAATGGAATATTTACAACTCTTTCAAGTATCTTCATGAGAAATTCAACACTTGTGGAGGTGTAATAGCTTATCGAGCCTCTGCTACTAATATCACAATTTCCCTTTTATGCAATTTCAAGGTTAATTCCTAAATAGGGTCTCGACCAATGAAAACCCCTTTTCCCCAACATATTTCCCATTTTTTGTGTGTATGTGATAGGTGGCGTAGTTGTGGAAAAATCTATAGGTGATTCTAACTAAGAGCTATAGGTGGCAGAAGTTTCATTAAAAATTGTTGGGTCTCAGACAACTCTCAGGGCCTTTGGTAGGTTTGGTTTCCCTATACCCTCTAGGTCACCTTATTCCTTTCATTTCTAACTAAAATTTAGATCACACATTATTCATTGTTTTAGATTTACAAATCTGGTATCAGAATCTGAATTGGATTTATAGATTGTGATTTATTTACATGCATATTGATCTCAGTTTTTCCCTACATCTTGCATTCTTCACTTTACATTTTACATTGTCATATTTCAACTCAATAGTGAAGGAATCCTTGCATCCTCTTAGTGCTTGAGCCTCGCTGAGCCTAGTGGACAACTTTCCTTCCAATGTGTGAAAGCAATTGGGGTGCAAACTACACAGTTTGATCATCCATCCTAGTGAATGCCCATCGCATCCTATTTTCTTTGATTCCAAAATAAAAGTTTGGTGAGTAATTATCTTCAATCCACTAGAGAAAAATAATATTATTAGCAATTTTACCCCTTATTCAAATAAATGTTATAAGTTTGTGATTTAGATACTTTTTAAGATGAAAATGATTGTCTTTATTGGAAATTTATGCTACATATAAAACAAATTAAATCATTTTACTCTCAAACTTTATTAATATACAAAACTATAAAGTTTTTCATGGCAAATTATGCATTGATATTAAACAAATAAAATAATCTTACTGACAAATTGTATAAATATGAAAAACTATAATAGTTTTGTTGGTGGAAATATCAAATGATAAAGGATAATAATAAGTTTCCTCAACAAATTTTAATTTCTAGTGTTGAGATTAATTTGAAAGGCTTTAGAACTGAAACCAACATGTTTATTACTATATTAGTCTAACATAGGTTTAAACACTCCAAAAAATAAAGTACAATATATTTTCTTATAATAGTGTGTTTTAATGTTGTACAAATGAAGTAGACCATACTTTTCTTCAACTCCATGCATTTGGAAGATAAGATTTATGTTTATAATGTTTCAAATAGTAAACATTAAACAAATTATCAAAATAAAAATGAAATGCCTAGTATATTATTACATTTTCTCAATATTTACAACATACAAAGTGGTTGTGTCTCCTAGGTAGTGAATAGATTCAAAATTTCAAAAATGAAAAAATTGACACAAATAGACAAGTGACAAAAAAATGAGAGCATTAACAAAGATAGAGAGACTGGCAAACTAAGAGAGTGACCTGTTGGTTCCCAAATCAACAGATTGGAAATTTTTGAAAGTATTCCAAGTTTTATTCTTAAACTCTTTGGAAGATTTGGCCAACTGACAAGGTCAATCAAACTTGATTGGAACCCTCTACACTTTAGGCTTAGGACATAGGAGGGTAAACCTCTTCACCAACTTTCTCCCAAGTTTATGCTTTTTTAGAGTAGATGAAAATACAATCTCTCTCTTGTTTCTGAATTTCAAGGTGGCATGAACTTGAAATAAAAGAACAAAGCTGAGATGATCCCTTAACTCAAAAAAGCTCTCTAAACAAACAACTTCTACAATTTACTTTATGACTATTTCCTACAAACTGGAAATGAAAGGTAATGATTAATTCTAAATACCTTCTCACTCTTTATATATATAAAGGCCAATCCCTTATCCAATTGGGCAAAGCGTCAGAGTCTCACCAAATCACCATGCACTCCTCTGAAAGACAACAATTTGTATTCCTTGCAAATGTATCATCAATCACCCAATCCTATTAATGCAAAACAAGTTGAACTTTGAACATCAATATGTCTGATTGAATTTAATCCTTCCAGGGGAACCAACTAGATAAGTAGAAATAAGATAACTCTTCACAATCACTGCTTATTTCTTCATATTCATACCCAAGTAATCTACCTGTGTGCACAAGTTTTGAAGGTAATAATCAATCCTGGAATTGATTATGACAGAGGGAAAAGATTCAACAACAACATAAAACATAAATTTGCATCCAACTGGACAAGAAAAATATTTTATATTTTATTGATATAAAAAAGAGTAAGTACATGAGAGTTCTTTCTGCTTTCAGTTGAATCTATATATATCAAAATCGGTTGTGGTTTACCCTTCATAAAATAGGGGAAGTGACAAGATTCCAACCATTCACATTCCATGACATTTCAAAACCAACCATAATCCTAATCAAATGAAAGAAGATAAAAGATTAAAATAAAAAAATAAATAAAAAAACATAACAAAATAACCACACATTGCACGTAGATCAATCCATTGGAGCATCCTCTTTTCGAGAGATCCTCTTTGTTCCTTTCGGAGCTCTCATGACTAGTTCCAAATACTCCTTAACCCATTCCAAAATTGGTTTGTGCACCAGCTTTCACTTATTACCAGCTGTCTGTTTACTTCACTAGCCCTAGTTCACCAACTTCTCATTGTGTTGCTCACCTCTTTTAGCAACTGAATCACTTCACAAATTATGATTTTTGCAATTAAAAAATACTTCATAACATTTACAAGCGTAAAATCCCTTACTAAATTATCCATTATCTTGTCAGGATCAATTATGTCACATTATGTCCGATCAGAATTCAATGCAATATCATTTGGCAGCACATCAAATTTTCCTGTTGTGAAACGATGACATTTCACTATTTCACCAAATATATTAGCACCCCTTTGCAAAATAGTGACCGATTCTCTATTTCACAAACCACTTTCAAAGACTTCTGCGAAACATCAAAATCTAAAACAGTTTTTTTAGTCTCAATAATGGCTCTATCTAGGGATGAGGCATATTCTGAATGCTTGCAAGAATGTAGGAAGTGTCTCTAGGGAATCATACCACTTACTGCAGAACTATTCAAACCAAAAAAAGAAAAAAGAAAAGAAAGAAGAAAATAAACTACACCAATGTACACGGGATAATTTCTCCCCCTTTAAGAGGAAAAAATGCTTTAGGAACTGCCCATGCACAGGTAGCTCCTGGATATGTCCCGAAGTATTCTGTAGAAAGTATGAATGTTCACCTCCTTTGCCTATAATTATATATGAGACATCCCAAAAGGAATCAAACTTTCTATTCTTTCCTTTATCTTGATCCTTCACATTCCACTTGAGTACCCATTCTCCTTCATGAAAGATTGTTTTTATGGTTTTTTTATCATGCAAATATTTATACTGCTTCTATATTTTTGTGTTATGCTTATGTGCTTTTCTTCTATTCTCATCCAACTCATCCAACTGCTCCAATCTTTCATTCGTAAAATCAACAACATCCACACCCTCCTGAATTATGAATTTATATACTAGCAATAAATTATCAAGTGGTAACCGTGTCCTTTTTCCATACCAACTCAAAGGGTGAACATCATATAGATTTTTTGATAGTTACCCTATCAGCCCACACTACTAAGGGTAATTTAGAGTCCCATGCTCTCTTATTATTAGACAACATCCTTTTAATCATCTTCAATAGATTTTTGTTACTTGACTCGGCCTGTCAATTACCCTGAGGATGATAAGAGGAAGCATAAGATATTGTAATTCCATAACTGTCACAAAAGTCAACCAACTCTTTGGACCTGAAACACATCCCATTATTTTTAATCAAATTGTGTGGGACTCCAAATCTAGTCAAGATATTATCCATTAACATTTTTATTACCACTTTACTAGTAGCCTATCTGGTAGGTATGACTTCTACCAATTTGGGGAAGTAATCAGTGGCTACTAGGATCCATTTATGCCCTCCACTAGACGTGTCATAGATTTCTCCAATTAAACCAATGCCCCAAATTTTAAAAGGTTCTCATATCTGCATTGGTCTAAGTGGAAGTGCTCCCTATTATTTCAATTTTCCAGAGAATTTTTGACAAGACTCGCACTTCCTAACATACTCATAACAATCATTGAATAAAGATGGCCAATAATAGCCTGCTTTCAATATTTTATGGGCTATTGTTTTTGATGAGAAATGTCCACTACACACTCCATAATGTAATTCCTTCATAACCATCTTATCCTAATACTTGTCTAAGCAAAAAAACAAAACCCCTTCATAGTCTTTTGAATACAAATCTACTTCACTAATGACATACCTAGCTGATTGTAATTTTAGAGACCTTTTTTTATTATCCCTTAACTCTTCAAGACACTTCATGTCTTTTAAATAATAAATCACATTTTTGTACCAAGTATATCTTTCAATTCTAATAACTTCTTTTTCTAATTCCACATTATTTACTCGAGAAACCTTCAAATTTGATTCAGCCATAAGCTTGTCCAAACCTTGACCTCGCACCAACTTAGTAATCTAAATATTGATGTTGAATTCCTAAACCTTGTTTATCCACCTGCATCTCCTTCCAGTAACCTCTGACTTCCTAAAATATCTTTTGCTGTGGCATTTGGCACATACAATACTACCTTTTCCCCCACAAAATAAGGTCTAAAAGACTTCACTACCTTAACTAATGCATATGTGTGAGACCTACACTAGACTGTTATAGTTTACTATTTTGTTTCATGCTTTCAGCAGTTTATGCTTTGACATACTTTGACTATCAGCGATACTTTTTGGTACTTTTGAGGATCGGTGGAATCCTATGTTATATATTCAGCACCTGATTTTGTAATCAGGGTACTTTTGAGATGTTTATGCTCTGATTTAGTTTCAGCTTATGTTGATGTCTTATATGGATCTAAATGTAGGAATGTAATATGATGAAAATGGTTTAGGAAACTGATGCTAGGATATTTCAGTTCTAAATGCAATGTGGTTTATATGCTTACTTATATTATTGATGTTATGTTATGTTTCATATCATGTGTTTTGGATCTACTGATGTGTGCATTGAGTGTGCCGGAAAAGTTGGCCATGGATCTAAATCGGGGACCCAGTACTGGAACCTATGTGTATACTTGTGCATACCAAGGTCCTGTCTATATAAAGAGACATGGACCTCGTTGTTATGTGTTTATTTCGTGAATGTGGTTTGCATGTATGTTATTAATTAGTAAATGTTCATGTTATCAAGTCATGTCTAATGTTTTAATTTAATGTGCCAAATTTGGCAAGTTTTGTAATTTATTATGGACATGGCTAGTAATTGGAAACCAAGGTAAGTCAAGGGTTAACTAAGGTCATCTTTGAGTAGTAACCATGCTTACCCCAGGGTTAGAAGTTTCTAGAATTTCCTTGACTTAGAATTTCGTAGGTTAACTTCAGGGTAAGTTTTAGAGGGTCTTTTGGACTCCTAGAGGGTAACCGGGGTCAGTTTTAGTCAC
>MU228142.1:2492949-2505116 GCA_018584345.1 Thuja plicata | reverse complement strand
GAAACTTTACGGTGGGTAGGAAACCTAAGAGGGAGGGAGTGTAGAAGTCCTTCTAGTTAGGGTCTGTGAGTAACCCTAAGAGACTCGAGTGTGAGTCTAGAGGATCCTGAAATGAATAGGGTCCAAATTGAGATTCCTAATAGAAAATAGGAGTCTAGAGGAGAAAGGTGACCTCCCCATCAAAATTTAATATTAGAAGGAAAACTAGGAAGTGATGGGTTGCACAATCATATTCACAAAAAACTCATGGAAGGTTACTAAAGGTTCACTGGTAATTTAGAAAGGGGAAAAGGTAGGTACATTGTATTTATATACTCGTAATACTGATTATTCTATTTTCCTATCTTCCACAAGAATGGATAGAACTCTATGATATAATTGACTTGGACACATGAGTGAGAAGGGGATGAAGCTTCTCCATTCAAAGAATTTATTTCCAAGTTTGAAACAAGTTTATTTAGATTTATGTGAAAAATGTGTTTATGGAAAACAAAAGAAGGTAAGATTTCTTAGAGTTCAGAAGGAAAAGAAAAGTGAAAAGTTAGAGCTTGTGCATTTTTATGTATGGGGACCAGCCTAGGTACCATATCTTGGTGGGTCTTATTTTTGTGTTACTTTTATTGATGATGCAACTAGGAAAAGTTAGGTTTATTTGATTCCAATAAAATATAATGTATTTGAAGTCTTTAAGAAATGTAAAGTGTTGGTTGAGAATGAGACATGAAACAAGATGAAGCGTCTCAGATTAGATAATGGAGGTGAGTACTACATCAGATAATTTGACAGTTATTGTTCATACCATGGGATTCATAGAAAAAATACAAATCCTATAAACCCACAAGAAAATGGTGTGTCTGAGAGGATGAACATAACTATCATGGATCATGCAAGAAGTATGAGATTACATGTAGGATTACCTTTGTAATTTTGGGAAAATGTTGTAGATACTATTGTTTACTTGTTAAATAGAGGGCCTTAAAGTTACTTGGATGGTGGTATTCCATAGGAGGCATGTACAAGAGAAAACGTAAACTACTCATTTTTTAAAACTCTTGGTTGAGAAGCATTTGTCCATATTGATATAGAAAACTGATCAAAGCTTGAGGCAAAATCCAAGAAGTGTAACTTTATTGGGTATGACATCAATGAATTTGGTTATTATTTGTGGAATTTTGAGAATAAAAAATCATTAGGAGTAGAGATGTCATATTCAATAAAAAATTCATGTACAAGGATCAGATGCAGGGAAAGAAACAAGAAGAGGAACACATAGAATGCATAGTGCTTGATGAAATCCAAATAAATGTAGTCCCAACAGTGCCAAAAAATATTGAACAAGTTGAACCAAAACAAGTTCCTCAAACTCTAGTAAGAAGATCTTCTAGGATAAATAGACCTCTTGAACGATATTCTCCTTCATTATATTATGTATTATTGACTGATTATTGTGAACTCAAAAGTTAAGTAGAAGCAATGCATGTTGAAACCAGGAAAAATTGGGAGCAAGGAAGGAAAGAGGAGATGGATTCCTTGATACAAAATAAAACTTAGGAGTTAGTGGCTTTTCCTGAAGGTAAAAGAGCATTGCGTAACAAATGGGTTTACCGTTTAAAGGAAGAGCATGGAGGCCAGAAAATAGACAAGGCTAGACTTGTGGTAAAAGGTTTTGCATAGAAAAAAGGTATTAATTTTAATGAAAAAATTTGTCCTATTGTTAAGATGACTTCAACTCAAACTATTCTAAGTCTTGTGGCTGCAATTTTTTTGCATCTAGAATAATTAGATTTCAAGAGATCTTTTCTCCATGGAGATTTGGAGGAAGATATTTATATGTGTTAGATGCCTAACTGGAGATGGATTGCACAACATATACAGATTCAATAGGATTGCATAATAGCAGAGATAAATGAAATACAACAATAGCACAAATAACATAGAATCACATTGCACCATAAATGAAAGGATTATATATATTCCATAGAATAATAGTTCCAACAATAAAACCCCCTTCACTTGTTTCAAAATCCCTACAAATAGATGCAACACGGTTGGTTAAGTATCCAACTATCACCAATTGACGACATAACTGACACCCCTTCGGAACAATGTTTTATTACATTAACTAAAACAAAGTTTTATTTAAATACTAATGGAATGATTACCGCCTACATCATCCCCCCAAAAGAAAAATTCATCTTCTAAATGCAAGTATACATCAAGTAAGATCCAGGAAGACTAATGAAAAGAATGTAGACAATGAGTTGTACTGCAAAAACCAAATTAGCACCTTGAAAACCACACAGAACTTCATGGCGCACACCATTTTATTGATTTTTTAATGTCATCTGTCCTCTGTGAACTGTCATGGTACTACAAAATCCACTTCTTACAGTACCCACTGGAGTGCCTGCTATGATATTCCCAACCGTATGGATTGTACAGACAACTTTAGAGCACCAGTGCATGTTAGCTGTACAGACTGTACTATTTGAATCCTCTTTGTTCCATATGGATTCCACTCTTTTTGTCAAACATTTTTTCCCCTTCATCTGTACGTCTCCTATTTTGTACATGGAAATTCTTTGCCACTTGATTTGTACGGCTCCTGTTTCATACGACGCTGAATTTTCCTGTTTCGTACGACGCTAAATTTTCCTTCTCTGTACGACTCCTGCTCTCATATAGGGATCTCTTCCTTTGAGCATACACTCCCCACTCCATGTTGTACATGGTTTATGGGGTTGGAAGATGCCCTCCTCTCTCTCAGATGTATGGCCAAGTCATCTTCTTGTCGTATGGACTATGTTCTCTGTAGCTTTTGTATGTTCCGTACGGCTTGGAATTCCCCTTCTTCAATTTTATTTCATGTATTCAAATGCTTTGAAATCTTGTTTTTCCTTCCTTTCTCCCTGCTCCGCTTGGTCCATACACCATACAACACCTTCTACCTTCGTACAGACCATACAGTCTTTTCTTCTTCCTTTGTTCATACATAGATTTGTCAACCTGCCTTCTCTCATCTGCACGGTATGCTAGTGTTTTCCTGTACAAACCCCTTCCTTCTCGATGTGCGTACAATATGCTCCCAACTATTTTTTCTTACAAATACTTTGGTCCTGAGTCAAAGGTTTCCTTCAAGTTAGGTTTTTTTTCCAAATGATTTGGTCCCTAGTTGATGGTTTCCTCCATAAGCTCTAACATGTTACAACCTGGGTGGAAAAATTCATAATCATCCATCTACTAGTGGAAAAATCCATTTGGTGAACTTGTTTCATCTTCTGAGCAATCCTCAAGTCTCAGAACTCCCTCATCATTGAGTTTGATCCCTCTTCCTTCGCCCAACTCTCCTCCTTCCGACTCAGAGTCTGATGCTAGTTCCTGGCTTACCGCCTAATTTCATAGGTCGATGACATATTTATTTCCATTACTCTCAATAGAAAGGGTTTTCTTCTTCCAATTATGGTTGGAGTTTTCTATGATGAGCCAAACCCACACGAGGAGGGATTCATACTCCTTCCTTTCAAGGGTGATGACAACAAAATCTAGAAAGAGCTGTTGGGTTCCAATAACAACCTTCTATGCCATGAGTGTCCTGATTGGTTTTATACCATGCTGGTCTGCGCCTACCAAGTGGAAGGTTGGCATCCAGAGTGTAGGTTTACCCAGGGCCTTTCATATTTCTCCTGGCAGTACATTTACACCAGATCCTCCATCTATAATAGTGTTGGTCACCGTGCATCCCATAATTTCCATTTTAACCACTACGAGTGTCGGTCTGACACCCACTGCTAACAACATAGGATTTGTGGCACCATTAAAGGTAGCAGCGTCCTTGTATTTTTTTCATGTCTCATTTTCCCCTTGTTTTCCAATATCTTGGTTGTCATTAGTGTCACTTATGTTAGTGATTTCCAGCTTCAGTTGTGGTAGCGTCTCTAGTAGATCTGCCACTCATACTGGGATGGTCACGTGTAACATCTGTTGTATGATGTTGGATTCTGATGCTGACCATATGGGAGTACTTTGTCCTTGCCTCCATTCTTCCTCCATTGCCAGTTTCATTTCTATTCTGGCTTCCTTCAACCTTTCTTTCTTTGTATGTGGATCAGGGTAAGTGGATTTTTTTGTCTGGGACCTTGTGATTGCTAGGACCTCCTCCTTAGATTATGTGATGTTTATAATATTTACCCCTTCTCCTTAGGGTAATCAATATCCTCTTAGCTACCAGGACTACACCATTTGCATAGCATGCTTCCTCCACCTTGACCACTACCGCTTTCACAGTCCCGCGCAAAGTGGCCCAACTTATTACATCTGTGACATTGTATCATGCTACCCCTTCGCGTCGTATTGGATGTGACTTATTGGTATGTTATTGTTGCTATTTTTATTACTTCCTCTTTGGTTGTTGTGGTAACCTCCCAATGAGGCATTTGTGTTTCTTGGAGGTGTGATAAGCGGAGTTGATTGTTCCCCTTGGGTAAAGAGAACTTAAGCTCTCCTTGCCTTCAGATTATACATGCACTCCTTGATGGGGTTCCCTAGTACCTGGAAGATATCACAAAATGCCTTCTTTGGATAGTTAACTCTGGTATAGATTTCCAAATTGCAATTTGTGCACCAAAGTTCCTGGACATCTTTTGTCTCCTCCTTTCGAGTCCTCATTTCCTTCATCATTATCATCACATCTTTTCGTAGTGCCCGTATAGTTTTGGATTCTCCCTTGCTATCCCCATTTGTGCTATCATCATCACTCATCTTCTTCTTACCTCTAGATGTATTGTTTTCACTTTCTGCAATATCCATCGCATGGTTGTAGGTGTTAGTGTATGAGGATGGTGGTACCACTTCCATCTTCCTCCATAGGGATGGAGTTAGTACCTCAATGAACCATCGTTTTTTCAGACCATTTCCTGGCTAGTTTTCAAGTTTACCAATGAGTTCCTTTAGCCTAGGATGGTAAGCTCGTACCATTTCATTTTTTCACTGACATTTATTGTAAATTTTTGCCACTACTTCATCATCATCACAGAGTATTTTGAACTCCTGGAATATTTTTTTTAGGTCATCCCAAGTCACCTTTCCCCTTGTTGGCAGGTCCATGTAATAATCAATTGTAATCTCTCATAGGGTGGTAAGAAAATACTTCAACCAGTAGTCATGGTCATCCTAGCCATTTGCTTCCCATATCATTACACATGTTTTATAGTGGCAAGTCGGATCCTCCGACCCATCCCCACTGAACTTGGAAATTTTCTATTTCTCTGAGGGGTTTTCCATTTTCCTTGTACAGTAGGCATTGTACATGTTATTAGATGTTGGTGAGTCAGTTCCTCCTTTGTGTCCTTGTGTGTCTTTCACACCTCTGGCTACGCACGAGTCTTCTACCCCTCCACCTCTTTCATTCACATCTTGGTTGCCTCCTTCGTAGTGGTACTGGTACTCTCTTCTCCCTGAAGTCTCTGGTTTTTTCTCCCTATTCTTGATCCCTCCAAGATAATGAGGTTTTT
The DNA here is from genome assembly GCA_018584345.1 of Thuja plicata. Taxonomy (NCBI): domain Eukaryota; kingdom Viridiplantae; phylum Streptophyta; class Pinopsida; order Cupressales; family Cupressaceae; genus Thuja; species Thuja plicata. Next base: position 2,499,606 of record MU228142.1, on the reverse strand, counting down.
GATGCCCCACAAGGTACTCTCAAATAAATCTACTACCACCCCTTCGAGATTTCCCTCTTGGCTATTGTCCTCTTAGGAATGTATGGATGGTTAAGTTGGTACCGAGTCACCACCTTCCCAACTGTCGATGTCAGATCCTTTGTGCACCCAAGAATTGCTCGGGAGTAGTTTTGTAGTCATTGGTGTCTCTCAACTTTCTCTTGGATACACAGAGACCTTCGTATGGTAGTTTTGATTTCCTTCTCTCCTTTTTTCTTCGCCTTTGTACGTTTCCTTCTATCCTTGTTTGGTAGGTTGGGCATTAATTGTCAGAGTTAACAATCTTGAAACACTACCCAGAAGATCATACATCGGACCACTCACTGTGAGTTTGGTGTGTACCGTAGCAGTTGAGACTGCTCTCTCCTGAGCCTCCCACTATATGTACTCATCAACCAACACATCTCACATGTGAACCAAGTTCTATGTTAATTGGTCTTCTCTAGTTACTTTTTTATCATCTTCTCCATCACTATTAGTTACCAGGATTTGTTGGTTGAAGGTATGACCCGTTATGCCTCCATCCCACCAATCCTACTTCCCTCGAATTCTAGGTTCAAACTTTAGGCAATGGTGCTAAAATGTTAGATGCCTAACTGGAGATGGATTGCACAACATATACAGATTCAACAAGATTTCATAATACTAGAGATAAATGAAATACAACAATAACATGAATACCATAGAATCACATTGCACCATAAATGATAGAATGATATATTCCATAGCATAATAGTTCCAACAATAGCACCCCCTTCACTTGTTCTGGAATCCCCACAAATAGATGCGACATGATTGGTTAAGTCTCCAAGTGTCACCAACTGATGACACAACTGACACCCCTTCGGAACAATGTTTTATTACATTAACTAACACAAAATCTAATTTAACTATTCATGGCATAATTGCCGCCTACACTATGCAGCAACCAAAAGGATATGAGATCAAAGGTAAGGAGTACTTAGTGTGCAAGTTGAAGAAGAGCTTGTATGGGCTGAAACAAGAACCCTAGCAATGGTATTTGAAATTTGATAGTTTTATGGCTGAACAAGGTTAACACAAATGTCATTCTGATCATTGTGTTTATTTTCAAAAGATTGGATAATGGTAGTTGTATTATCTTATTATTATATGTTGATGATATGCTTGTTGTTGGGTCTAATATGAAACATATGAATGACCTTAAACATAACTTATCACAATCATTTGCTATGAAGGATTTGGGTGCAAAAAAACAAATCCTTGGTATGAGAATAACTAAGAATAGGAAAAATCACACATTGACATTGTCTCAAAGTTATTACATTGAAAAGGTTTTGAACAGATTTCAAATGTAAGATACAAAACCAATTAGTACACCTTTGCCTAGTCATTTTAAATTGTCCAAAGAAATGAGCCCCAAGACATAGGAGGAGATGGAGTATATGTATAAGGTTCCATACTCTTCAAAAATTGGCATCTTAATGTATGTCATGGTGTGTACAAGGCCAAATATTTCACATGCAGTGGGAGTTGTGAGTAGGTATATGAACAATCCTCGAAAAGAGAATTGAAATGTTGTAAAGTGGATTCTCAAGTATTTGAGAGGTACAATAACTGAGTCTTTATGTTTTAAAGGATCCCATTTCACTTTACAAGGCTATGTTGATTCATATTTAGAAAGAGATATTGATAGCATGAGGAGAACTACAGGGTATGTTTTTACTATAGGTGGCACAACGTTCAGATGGGTTTATTGAGTGAAAAAGGTTGTAGCACTCTCAACAATAGAAGTAGAATATGTTGCTTCTACAAAGGCTAGTAAGGAGATGATTTGGTTGCAAATTTTAATGGAGGAATTGAGAAAGATACAAGAGAATAGAAGGTTGTATAGTGATAGTCAGAGTGTGATTCACCTTGAAAATAACTAAACCCTTCACTCTAATACCAAATACATACAACTTTGATACCATTTCATACGCTCAGTTTTAGAGCATGGACATTTGAAGTTGGAGAAGATATACACTAGCAAGAATCCTGTAGATATGTTGACCAAGGTAGTAACTTGAGAGAAAATGACTTCTTGCTTAGTTTCTATTGGTATTAAACCTTGATCATAGTGGAAATGATAAACAATCAAGTCCAGGTGTGTCAATCTAGTGGGAGCTACATGGGTCGTGGTATTTCTACATGATCATTCTTCAAGTGGGAGATTGTTTTGTGTAGATCCCGATCAGTCTCCAAGTGGGAGATTGTTGGAATGTAGTGACTCATCATGCTAGTATTGTACTCTTGTTGGGTGAAAAAGCCAACCTGAAGGGGTGCTATAATTTTGGTGTGAAGCACCGCCCAAAATTGGGGAGAAAAGCTCACCCCAAAATCTCGTATGTATGAGTACGAGAATACTAGTACATGTACGAGTATGAAAAAAATATTATGAGAATATTATTTTAGGGTTAAGGTAAATTTTGTTAACCAAATTTGTAAACTGCCTCTAAAGGCTTGATAAATAAGTGGTTGTATGAGGTGAAAATATCATATTATAATTTGCTCTTTGTTGGATAATAAAATAAGTGGATGATTGTTTCTCTGGTGGATGTAGCCTATATTGGGTGAACCACGTTAAATATTTGTGTTATTTTTTTTTGTCTTCTCTATTTATGGGTTATCTCAATATTGTTTATTGCTCATATCTACCTAAATCCTAACAAATTTGACATAAACTTAGACAAAAGTAAGCAATCAAGTAATCAAAAGCATGTAAATTATAGTTAGTTACAAAAGAAATGTTGAAGCCCTTGGTGAATGAGAGGAAACATTTGGTTGAAAGAGATGGAGGGTGGAGGATAGATGAAAAAATTCAAAACAAGAATTGAATCATGAGAACAAGTAACAATAGATGGTGATGAAAAGGTCATGCCTTAATGGGTATGCATGTGTTAACCATTATGCAAAAAATGTTAACAAGAGGTGTCCCTATTTAAATATAAAAAGGAAAGGATATGAAATTTATATCAAATAAAGTGGAATGAAAGGATGGAGGGAAGAGGATGGATAGATTGAGAAGTCTAATGAGGGAGGATAACATGAATAACTAATATACATGTGGAAGAGATACCAGAAAAGGGATAAAACTGGAAGATAGCAAGGGACTTAATGAACAATTTGAGGCAAGGGAAATAATAAGATGAATGGAATGTGATGGTAGAGATAATATGGAAGGAAACATGATCATAATTAGAGTGGTGTCTTGATATACATGATGCATTTTTGTGAGGTTTTTATCATGGTACTTTCCTAGGGTACCACAAGGAGTGGTTTTTACTATTTGCTGGATTTTTAATGTTCTTGGATTTTTTTTAATATTTGAAAGATGGTGCTAAAGGGACTAAGAATAAAAGTTCTTGAGAAGGACTATGTTCATGAGATCATATAGCTCATGGCCTTTAGAATCAACTAGCTTGTAAACTCTAGATACAAACCTGGTAGTGATGGCATATGGATCCAACCAATTTGGCTCAAATTTCCATTTCTTCCCTTTCTATTGGGTTGTGTTCTTTTTATTTTCTCAAAGAAAAGGTATCCCTCCTCAAAATATATAGTGTAGATGAGTTTTTTTATAACCACAATGCAACCTATGTTGGTGCACTTTAAGGTGATTGAGAATGGTAAGATGATATTCATCAGGGAGTTCTCACTCATGCAATCAAGCTGCTTGATCACCCTCCTTTGGGATGAAGTTAAACAAACAAACACACAAGGAGGGTAGCTCAACCTCAATTAATAAGATGCTTTGGCACCATAGACAAGTGACTATGAAATGATATCAATGGGAGTGCAAATGGAGATACAGTAGGCCCAAATGGTGGGATTAAGGTAAAGATGAATGATTTTATTAAGGATATTAATGATGGTTTGATTGGACGTTCAACTTGATTGTTTCTATTGGGGTAATACAAGGTGGACTATTTGTGCTTAATATGATATTTCTCACATAAGGATTGCACTCCATTTATTTTTGTAGGATTTACCATTATATGTGATAATGGTGGATGAGATGCCAAAATGAAAAATGAGTTGTACTTTTTATACTCGGAAGGAATCCAAAATGGATTCACTTGACTACTCAAGAATTTAGGCCGAATTCCAAGAAAACAATCAAGCTATATATATTTATACCATTGAAGATGGTGAGCTTAGTGTACTTCCATCAATGAATGTAATCTTCAACAAAGACCTAGAATAATAAATTGTCCCTAAGTTTAAGTCTTTGGCTAGAGCATTATGTTCCCTATCTTGTTTGATGGATGGATGCCTAGTCATACTTAAGGGCTAGATGCCTAATGTTATAATTAGAGAGTTAAATGTCTATCTTATTTGATGGATATATGAATTATTGAGTATCAAAATAAATGAACACTTTACTTAAAGATTAATAAAGAAAGCAAATTTTTTAGTGATATTTTAGGTTAGGAGAATTGGGTTCCTACAACAAGGATGTAAGGCAATAAGATGACACATGATTCTAGACTATGGATTCAAATTAGGATGAATGATTAAAGGTATGATGGTTAATGATTATCATAGTAACTTCACATGCAAGGAAAAAACCTTTTATTTTTTTTTGTAGTAGTTAGCATTATGCACCATGATATACGAGATCATGATGATACATCATTTGCATAGGGACTAACACACAAAGAAGCTACAAATAGTATAGTGATCTGAGAGACATGCTATTGGTAACATGTCATCATGTGAATAATAAAGACAATTGTGACAATGTGATAAATAAAGCTCTAGGACTACTAGCAACAAACAAATGAGAACACAAAGAAAAAGACATATAAAAGTAAAGAATATGCAAATATATTACTAAGCTAAATAAAAATAAGAGGCACACCATCATGTGAATGATGAAGGTGACCATTACCATGGCAATATAATTATATGGAAGACTAGGATTAGACACAAGAAAACAACAAAAAAATACAAAATAAAGATGAAAACAAGTGGTAAAAATCAACATAAACATAGACAAAAGTAAGCAATCAAGATCATGTAAAAAAATTTAGTTACAAAAGAGACGTTGAAGCCCTGGGTGATATGACAAATGGGGTTGAAAGAGATAGATGATGGAGGGTAGATGAAAAAATTTAAAATAATAACTGAATGATGAGAAAATATAACAATAGATGGTGATGAAAAGGTCATGCCCTAATGAGTATGCATGTGTTAACCATTCTGTAAAACATATTAACAAGAGGATGCCCCCATTTAAGAATAAAAAGGGGAAGGATGTGAAATGAAAGGATGGAGGGAAGTGGATGGATAGATTGAGAAATCTTATGAGGGAGGATAATATGGATAACTAGTATACATGTGGAGGAGACAAGGAGACAATAGAAAGGGATGAAATGGAAAGATGGAAAGGGACTTAGCAAACAATTTGAGGTGAGGGAATAATGAGATGAATGGAATGTGATTGTAGAGATAATATGGAAGGAGACAAGCTCATAGAACTAGAGTTATTGCTTGCTATACATGATGCATGTTTGTGAGATTTTTATCATGGTACTTGTCCAAGGTACCACCAGGAGTGGTTTTCACCATTAGATGGATTTATTTTTCTTTACTTTTTTCTAAATTTTTTATGTTCTTGGATGTTTTTCCTTTTTTTTTTTTCTCTTTTTTTTTTTTTTTTTTTTTTGATATTTGAAAGATTGGTCCTAAAGGGACTGTATCATCTTAAAATGAAAGCACTTCCATGTTAATAATGTTTAGCCCTCCTTAGGGGGTGTTTTTGACCATCATCATATTGTCCCCTCATTTCTGCACCCCCTCCTACTTTTGTGCCTATTTAGGACCCTGATTGGGCATCTCCGGACACCATCCATCCCATCTGGCACATTTTCTAGGGGTTCTGACTCCCTGGGTCAAGGTCAAACTCAAACTTGACCTAGGTTAAGGTCGACCTCGATTTTGACTTGGGTCCCCCTTTCCAGTTTAAAAGTTTGTTGGCTGTCGGGGGTCATTAAAAGTTCATTTCCCGCTTCCGGGTCGTCTGTTTCAGGTTCTGAAGTAACGATTCTTAAATTATATTTAATATATATCCTCTTATAGGGATATAGGTCTAATTGGAATTTAATTATTCTATGTAGGCCTCTGTAGAAGATTGTGCCCTAGATTCATATATAAGGAAGCCTTCTCCTCTCATTTTCTCTAAGCCAAGCTAAGTCAAATCAAGCATAATCACAAGCGAACAACCATCTTCAAGAAAAAAGTTCAAGCATCAATTGTTCTACTTGTTTTCAAGCTTTCAAAGTGTTCAAGTATTCCTCTCAAGCATTCAAGTTCTCCATTGAGGATCAAGGATTCAAGCATTCAAGCATTTGAAGGGAATTGGTTCAAACATTCAAGATTCATCATTCAAGCCCTAGATCTATCCATCATAGTGGTGTGATCTTCCTTCAAGATCCTTTGTTCCTCCTCAAGATTCATTCATTCTCTCTTTAAGGTGGATTCCAAGCATACAATCATGGAGGTTTATGGTTTCTAATATTGAGTCCAAGCTTTCATATTTACATACTTGTTTACATTCGAAATACAATTGCATATCTATTGAATATCATAGCTTCA
>MU228142.1:2450080-2479105 GCA_018584345.1 Thuja plicata | reverse complement strand
TTGCCAAAGGAAGCTTATCTAATTTTTGTATATGTGTTGTGCAAGGATAGAGAGTGTCTGAAACTATGATTTATTCTAGGGGTCTTTTGGTAAAAACAAAAGTTATACACCTTTTTGTCTCGCTGCTATCACAGAGTTACAATTTTGCATTGACAACATTTGGCTACATTGTGCATTTTGGCCTAAAAGGTGATGAAACTGAAAAGTATTGGTTGGAACATGTCATACATGCTAAAACAAACCTATTGAAGCATTGAAACCTCCTAGAGTTGACTATTTGTGGATTTTGCCTATCAGGACCTAGAAGGGTCACTTGGAACACTTCTACACTATTGCTCATTTTGGTTTGTTTCTTGGTTCACCACCCTAATCTCTGCATCAATATTGTTAGACAATTTGAAGTTGAATGTGAAGATGTCAGTAGAAGAAAATTATGCTTAGGTGTCTCTTCTAGGCCTCCCACTTGAATTTTGGGATGAAAAGATTTTCAAATGGATTGACAACTCTTTTGGGCCCTATGTCTCCATTGATGGGGTGACCATGGCTCCATTGATGAGGTGACCATGGATAAGTCCAGGTTAGTTTTAGATGTATTCTACAATAGTTGGCTTCCACGACTTAATATTTTCAAGGATCGAAGTCTTCCCTTCTACATTCCTTACTCCATAAATGTGGCGACATCATGTGCATGATCGGGTTTTTGAATTCGACGCTTCTTTACAATCCATGCCTAAGACACATGGCGACACGATGGAACCTGAAGATGCTATCATAAAACCATTCTTAAGAGCACCCATTGTGTGTTAGCATATTCTCCCACGTTCAAATTTTTTTCCCCATGCAATATGTGATAAAATATATTGTGGAATCAAAATGAGGATAAGTTCCATGTGGAAAAATGAGATCTTTTGTTGTAAAGAAAATTAGTAAGTTAGCTTACCATGATGGCGATTTAGTTGGAAAAGGTGCAACTGGCACCCATGCCACGAGAATAAAGAAAAATGATGTAAAAATCTTTAGCATTGAGGCGGTTACAATTGTTATCATAACCAATAAGAATTTTTCCAACGCTCAAAAAACAAGGGGATGAATCTATAAAATCCCTGGTTTGTAAAAATGAAAGAAGATCTTAGAAGATAGTTTTTTAGCACAAACTCTTCAATTTTGGCTAAATAACACAGTTTTTTTTTAATCTTTCTGAAAAATGCCTTATGAGAATACATTCTGTGACATTTGTAATATGTGACATGTTTTCAAGCCTTAGCATCTTTTCTCTTAATAAATCACCGAGAGTGTGTAATTATGACCTTTCTTTTGCTTGTTATAAATGTGGTATGTGTTGATAATTTTTATAGTAGGTCCTATTTACTTATTTTGGTCTCTTTTTCTTCCATTTATCCTAGAAACTTGTGAATCATGTATGTTTCTTACTCTTCTATACGTTTTTATATTAGAAGATGAATTGTACCAATTGTAGCCTATTCTCCAAAATGGTTGACGTTTTTTTGTCTGGATCCTGAACATCGCTCTTTGTACTCACTTCTATTCTAGCTTGAAAGGAGTTATTTTGTATAATGTCTTTCTTCTTAGAAAGTCATACATCCCCAAGGAAATATGTGTCTTTATTGGATTCCTGTAGGTGCTTCCCATAGTTAGGATTTGGACTTTACACTTTATGTCTTAGTTACTTCTCATTTTCTGTTCTCCTTTCCAACAATAAAGGGTTTGTGGTATTTCATATCTTTTACTAGGAAGGTCATAAGTTCCTTAGTTTGAAGAGTTTAGGGTGTTCTAAAATCTATCTAGAGAATCTTTGAAATGTTGTAAAATATTTTTGTTAGCGCATCACCCCTTAGCCTAGCATTTACTTAAAGGAAATTCTTCTCCCCTTTCAAAACCCCAAAGAATGAAGAGCCAATTTTTGAAATCCTAGAGGTTGTTTGTCAGGGTGCACCAACTCCCATACTTGTGAAACTTCTCAACTGCCCTTATTAAGGAATGAGCCTCTTAGGGATTAGCAGTATTTTTTGGCACACTCGGTGGGACAATTTTCAAACATTCATAACCAAAGATCAAGCACATTCTTTGGTTTATCATGCTTAGAAGCAATTAGAACACTTGGTGAAGTTGTGTGCACATATGACTCTACTAGAAGAAAAACATGAATTAGAGTTATCAATCTTCCCTTGTTTAGGCTTCTCCTTAGCCTTTTATGATGTAGAGTGGTAGGGTGGTTATTGATTTGATCAAGGTTTCAAAGAAAATATAGACTTATAAGGGAAATACAAGGTTCCCAAACTCTCCTAAAGACCAAGTACACCAAAGGCTCCAAGGGCCCCAAAATCCAACCAATACTTTACTCAATTCCCACAATTGTTCCAAGTACTTCTTCAGGTCTATTACAAATGGTTTCAAAAGGTTATAAGGTTAGGAACCCCACCCAACACTCTCACCTTTAAATCACTCCTATTAGGCCTAGGCTCTTGTAGCCCAACAATGACCTAATTGCACACTTAACTCCAAATTCTTCCAAACAACATTCTAAACCAGATAGGGTTTCAAACACCCATTATCCCATTACACAACATATCAAAAACTTAGATATTTTTACTTTCAACCAACTGTCACAAATCATGTCTGTCCTCGGTTTCCCAAGAGAGCTAATTGCATGGTTTTAGAAAGGAAGTACCATTTCTATCTGCTGCCCCATTATGCCACTTGGTACAAAGTCTTATAATTGTCTAAAACTAAGGATTATCTGATTAGTTTTCCAAAATCAAGTTTCCCTATGGGGTTTCTACCATACCCTCACCAAAAAGCTCCAAAAACTAGGGCCTTCTAAAAAAGGAGTCAAAACTTGGTTCCATTACCCCTCCTTTAGGATTCAACACTTATTTGACATGTACTTTTTTTTATTTCACACAAAAACATGCCCTCCTTAAGTCAGATATTATGCTTCTATCCTTATGGCATCATTTTCAATGCATTTTCATGCACCCAAGCATTCCAACTTGCCCAAATGGATGATCACCTGCATTCTCTGTCTTATTCCTACATTAGTATGCATAATTACATATGATACAAGTAAATAATCCATCCCCAAGTCACAGTTAGAACAGAAAGGGGATGGTTACATCTTTTTGCTTGAAGGAAACAATGTGAAAATAACACTTTTCAGCACTATGATAGTATGAATGAAAACTTCAGAAAGAAACTCTTCAAAAATGGATCAAAACAACATTATAAATATTCCTTAACACATTTATATGATCAAACCATGAAGAAAATATAATAAGAGATCAAAATATGCAATAAACTTATGAATTTTATTGCATTTCCAGAGTACAGGCCGTACAAATGCTTTCCCAATCTGTACTCCTTCTCCAAACATCCAAGGGTGTTTATATTGTAGTTTCTAACTTCCACAACCGATCCCAAGTGGTTGGAAGTGTTTACAATATCTTTTAAACTCCTAAACTTATTTTCCCACCTAATCTCTCCCTAGCCGTTAAAATTCAAAAAAATGAATTTCTAACTTACAAACCATAAAATTTTATAATTAAAACATATTAAAATCTATCCAAATCTATTCCTTATTGCTTCTCAGACCTATTTGACCCCACATATCAAATTAGATCCTTTGTTGGCGCTATTGGCCACCCTTACATCAAATTTGGTCCTGAGTCCTTTACCAGGACTTTTAGAACTTATTACGTCTTTATCAAATTGAGTATTACATATTTCCATTATTGGCTTAAGGATATCCTAATTCACATTTAGGGATGTTGTAAATATTTTATCTTCATTAGGTCTCATGATGACCCTAGTGTCTTCATAGGTGCCACTGCACCATACACCCCACCTTCAAAGCAACTCTTGTCCCAAGAGTTAAAGGAATTGGTCTTCTTGCCACCCATCCTTCTAAATGGATACCTGCATTTTTCAAACTTTGATTGTATGAACTCCTTGTTCCCATGCTTCAAAACTACACTCAAAGAGTTAGAACCAATAAAAGAAAACATATTACAAACATTGTACTTGCATGCTTGATGTTTAGGACAGTCAACTTGTGGCTTCTCAAACTACCCTGTCATCTTCTCATTAGGATCAACTAGACCCCTTCTACTATCCTCCATGGTCATGAAACCATCACCCTTCCTTGGTGACACCATAAGACACCACATAGTCCCCACCATAACTCTTTCTTTCCTCTTTGTTCGCTTCTTCATAGTCAGATTTCCATGACTGTCACAAACTTCATATTTCATGACCAATAAAGTGGTCCTTTACCTATGATATGATGCCACATATCTCTACCCTTCTTGCTTCTTCAAATCAACATAAGTCTTTGAACCAAATAATATGATGTTCCTACTGTCATCAATAATATGGTTAGGTAGGGGTATGGGGATATATCTCTTTCCTTCCTTGTGCACAACATAAACATTTTCCAATCCATTATGAATGGTTTGTCTTGAGACTTGCCATGATCTTCCCAAAAGTACATGACAACAAGTCATAGGGACCACATCACACAAGACACTATCAACAAATGCTCCAATAGAAAAATCAACATAGTCCTGCTCTTTGATCACAATGTTTTGATCACTACTTACCCATGATGCCCTATATGGTCTAGCAATTGGAATTGTGTGCAAATTCAGTTTAGTTACCATCTCATAAGACACAAAATTGTCAATTGGACCAGAATCAAATATCATCTTCCAAATCTTACCATAGCTTTTTCAATTAGTCCTAAAAATTCATACCTCTGATTGCTTTTGCTGCTGCGTACTTTTTCCTTTTCTCACCATGAGAAAATCACCTTCGGTGTATGGTTCCAAAACAACACCTCCTTCTTTAGTCTCCTCTTCTCCTTGAGTTAGAGTGATTCTCCTCTCATTCTTCTTAGCCTCTCTTTCAGGACACTTATAGAATGGGTTCCCTTCTTCACCACATTTGTAGCACTTCCCAGGAAAATTCTTTCCTCTACCATCCTTTTGTTCTCCTCTCCTCTCTGATACTTTCTCTTTTCCTTTCTCATTCTTCCCTTGGATTGGATTCACTCCCTTGCCTTTTCTTGTTTGTCCTCTTGGATTACTTTGCCTCTCTTTCTTTCTCCTAAGCTTATCCTCAGCCTGCATAGCCAATTTGAAGCATTATTCCAAGGTTCTAGGTGTAGTCATGCTCATCTCATCCTGGATGTTGTATCTCAATCCTCCAAGATATCTAACCACCTTCTCTTCCACATCTTTATCATGAGATGCCCTGATGTCAAGCTTGTGGAATTCCTCTGTATACTTTGAGACATCCATGTATTTTTGTCTCAGTCCTTGCATCTTCTTGTACAACTATACTTTATATTCTTTAGGAAGAAACTTACATCTTTCATCTTCTCCATCATTCTTGTCCATGATGTGATCTTAGACCAACCCTTCTTCATCCTATCAGCCTACAAGTTATCCCACCATAAGAGTGCATGTCCTTTCATTCAAGACTTAGAAATCTTAACCTTTATTCTATCTTCAACATCATCAAATCAATTTTCAAGAACAATGAACCAATCCAATAAAATTTCATCATCCATCCTTCCATCATACATAGGAAGTTAAACTTGATGCAGAGTGGTAGGGTGGTTATTGATTTGATCAAGGTTGCAAAGAAAAGGTAGACTTATAAGGGAAATACAAGGTTCCCAAACTTTCCTAAAGACCAAGTACACCAAAGTCTCTAGTCTTAACTTCCCTCAAGATCCTTTCCAATCTTGCATCCTCAAGATCAACAGGTTCCTCTCTTGCTGCTACAAATTGTTCACCTTCATTGTCTTCTCCATTTCCTTGTTTGTCCACAAGGTTAGTCAACCTTTCAACTTCTTCTCTTAACCTTCTATTGTCTTCCATCTTCTCTCTTACCAACTTAGAAAGTTTAGCATTTGTGACCCTCTGAGGGATCCCATCTTCATCTCCTTCTCACATCTCTGAATTATGGATCAAATCTGGAACACTCTAAGATGAATGAACACTCCAAGGTTTCTACAAAGGATCAATCCACCAAAGATCTCAAAAGAAAATCCTTGAATCTTCACCTAGGATGCTCCTATTCTCTAATACCACTTTATGTAGAGTGGTAGGGTGGTTATTGACTTGATAAAGGTTGCAAAGAAAAGATAGACTTATAAGGGAAATACAAGGTTCCCAAACTCTCCTAAAGACCAAGTACACCAAAGGCTCCAAGGTTCCCAAAACTCAACCGAGATTTTAGCCAATGCCCAAAATGGTTCCAAGTACTTCTTTAGGTCTATTAAAAATGGTTTGAAAAGGTTATAAGGTTAGAAAACCCACCCAATGCTCTCACCTTTAAATCACTCCTATTAGGCCTAGTCTCTTGTAACCGAACAATGACCTAATTTCCCACTTAACTCAAAATTCTTCCAAACAACTTTCTAAACCAGATAGGGTTCCAAACACCCATTATCCCATTACACAACATATCAAAAACTTAGATATTGTTACTTTGGACAAACTGTCCCAAAACATGACTGTCCTTAGTTTCCCAAGAGGGCTAATTACATGGTTTTACAAAGGAAGTACCATTTCTACCTTATGCCTCATTTTACCACTTGGTATAGAGTCTTATAATGGTCCAAAACTAAGGATTATTTGATTATTTTTCCAAAATCAAGTTTCCCTATGGGATACCCTCACCAAAATGCTCCAAAAACTAGGGCCTTCTAAAAAAGGACTCAAAACTTGGTTCTAGAACCCCTTCTTCAGGATTCACCATTTATTTGACATGTAGATTTTTCGTTTCACACAAAAACATGCCATCCTTAAGTTAGATATTTTGCTGCTACACTTATGACATCATTTTCAATGCATTTTCATCCACCCAAGCACTCCAACTTGCCCAAATGGATGATCACTTGCATCCTCTGTCTTATTCCTGCATTAGTATGCATAATTACATATGGTACAAGTCAATAATTCATCCCCAAGTCATAGTTAGAACAAAAAGGGGATGGTTACATCATTTTTCTTGAAGGAAATAATTTGAAAATAACACTTTCCAACACTATGATAATATGAATGAAAACTTCAGAAAGAAACTCTTCAAAAATGGATCAAAACAATAGAAACATTCCTTAACACATTTGTATGATCAAACAATGAAGGAAATATAATAAGAGATCAAAATATGCAAGAAACATATGAATTTTATTGCATTTCCAGAATACAGTCTGTACAAATGCTTCCCCACTATGTACTCCTTATTATCCACACATCCAACGGTGTTTATAATGTAGTTTCTAACTTCCACAACCTATCCCAAGTGGTTGGAAGTGTTTACAATATGTTTTAAACTCCTAAAATCATTTTCCCACCTAATCTCTCCTAGCTGTTAGAATTCAAAAATTTGAATTTATAACTTACAAACCATAAAACTTTATAATTAAAAAATATTAAAATCTATCCCAATCTATTCCTTATTTCTTCTAAAACCTAATTGAACCCACTAATCAACTTAGATCCTTTGTTGGCATTATTGGCCACCCTTACATTAAATTTGGTCTAGGACTTATTACTTCTTTATGAAATTGAGCATTACATATTTCCATTATTGGCTTAAGGATATCCCAATTTACATTTAGGGATGTTATAAATCTTCTATGTTCATTAGGTCTCTTGATGACCCTAGGTGTCTTCATAGGTGCCCTTGCACCATTTTCCCTTAGAAAGCTACATTATTCTAGATCTTTGAGATTTGTTATGTGAGTTGTAGTGAACATATAGGAAATTGAAGAAGAAAATAAAAGGTTTTGTGACCAATCCTTCTAGCACGTTCACATGTAGCATTCAACAACAAAGCTAGTTTCTCAACCAAATATAGTTACAAAGGTGGAGACCTCAGTTCATTTAGCATAAGGGTTTACCTGTAAATGAGTTATTGTTGAAAAAGAGGATTTATTGTTCATTTCTTTCTTGAAAGAGTCTTCTTTCTTTAGATCTCTATGCCTGACACCATCTCCCTATTCAAAGACGAACTTCAAAATATGGAAATCAAGGGAATTAAGACCTGCTCAAGATTCAACACAACTAAAATCTCCCGAGAGGATTGAGACCCAAAGCCTCATAAAAAGAAATTTAGATGAACCTAAGTTGGGCCAAAATAATGGAAGCTCCCCAGAATAAAGTAAAACATAGGAACCAAATTGTTTCCTCAAGAGTCTCCCCTCTTTCTTTGAGGTTGAAGAAGAGAGAAAATCTATGCAAGAAAATGAATATGCAAAGATGCAAGTAGAAATGAAGCCATTCCCAATGCTTGAGATCCCTAAAGAATAATTTTGCGGAGGGAACAAGAGGATCCTTAATCTCAAAGATCCAAACTAGGGGAAACATTTAAACACAATCCTAACCAATGAGAAAAATAGTGCCGAGGATGATGATGCCCAATTCTAGGATGAGCTAGAACTTTTTTGTCTGCCACTCAAAATTATCCCCTCTTGTAGAGGTAAAGTATTTCGCAGTCAACCTAAACAATCATGTAGAAGGCGCATGTCTAGAGTCATCAATTATGACATAACAAGGGAAAAAATTGGTAAAGATTTTTACTAATTTCTCAGAACCTACACGTGGACACCTCATTAAGTATTTGGGAAGCTAAGAAGCTCACCAACCAACTCTAGTCATGTTAACGTCAAGGCGTGATGATAGCTTGTTAGAGGTAAAATATTCTATCCCTATCTAATTAGGAAGTGATTTTTGTGTCTATAGTTGTACCATTTTCCTAATGTGTCAAAATATCAAGTGTGACTATCCGCTGCCCAAACATCCAAGTCTTGTGTCAAAAAACATGTAAAATATAGAAAGTTGTGATTGTTGGACTTTCCAATTAGATCAATAACTAGGTTGTAAAAATTCAACTCAAGGAATGGAGATGCATTATAAGTAAATATATTTCTTATAGTGAAGGCTCATTTACTTGTCAACCAAAGGACATGTACTTGAAATGGGCCAGCTTTGTATGTGCACTAAGTCGCAACCAAAGTCATGCTATCCTACAACTTAAGGAAAATTGCATGAAATGAAACAACTCAAATGCTGAACAAAATATACTATTGGAATTAAACTCAAAGAACTAAAAACAATATTGTTTAGAATATACAGACAGGAAATTACTATGTCTTCCTTGGCTATAGGAATAGTCACAGGAAACTGTTTCCAGTGGCTACAGGAACAAACAAATGCTAAAATGACAACTATGAGCTGAAGGAAAATTAACTACTAAAATGAAAGAGGTAAATCCTCACCAAGTGGGTCCCCTTGGATGAGTACTTCCAAAATTAAAAAAGATGCTTCTAAACTCAAAATATCATTTTATTCATCAAGAAAGTATTGTTACATAAGATGAAAGTGAAACTGTTCTTTATATGATGTAACATGAAAACTACAAAATAATATTCTTCTCTCTCTAACTAACCTTTTGAAAAGGCATCAAAACTTGTAAAGAGAACCACTAACTAACTCTAATGACTACCTAGTCCACTCCCAAGAGAGGGGCAAACATACATTATTGCATTAGAAGAAACAAGGAAGACTATATCAACGAATGAGGAATAGTTAGTTGTTCAGTTGCAAAGAAGATATATCATGAATTATTTTTTCTATATTTACTCCTCTTTAGGATGATCATTAAAGTTCCATAACTTGCTCCATACGAGATGTTGTCAATTAGATATTTACTTCTTCAATTATTTGTTACTGCTTAATCATCTTGACATGGTCCTTGGCTGCATGAATCTCCTTGAGCATATGGTTAACCAATTCTACTTCTTAATTACTCCTGCATCATTTCATTAGTGTTCACAACAACATAGGTATATCCATTTTATTACAAGATAACCGTTATTCAAACCATAACTATAATTAACATGGATAGATTGCATAGCTATAACTATTAGGAAATTTTGTCATTAAAAAGTTAGTTTAGATATACGTTCAACCATGATACCAAGTTCAACTAATTATCAGAAAACACACAATAACCAAGTCTTGAAACCCTTTAACCATGACTATACACTTGACAAGGTCAACAAAAACATAGAAAATGTTGACAAAAAAGAGTCATTACTTGGGTTCATCATTTACCCCCAATCTAGCTTCTTGCTGGTCCTACAACAAGTGAAAAGTTCCTAACTCTAGAATTTATCCTATAATCACTAGGAGTAACCTGGTTTGTTCCCCCATGAGCTAGGCTCCAATAGAATACTTTAGACTTTTCCAATCTTTCCCACCTGGAATTTTATGTATCCTCATTGTAATAATTTATGTTGTCCCTAAAACTTGGCAGTGGCCATAACAATATGGGTAGCTGGAAGATAAGAGGAAACCAATCATCCTGATTGGTCCTTCCTAACTGTAATACTTATGTCCCCTTTTGACAACTACATAGTATTTTTTCAAAGAATGTGGTTCTTTCCTTTTAAGCTCTTCTTGCAAACTTTTCCATCATTGCACCAAGTGTCCAATCACTGACTGTCCTTCAATATGATTCATTCATTCACATTCCTAAAATTCTTCCTCCCTTAGAGGCAAAATATTTTGTTTGGTGTCTTTGTATAAAATCTTTTTCCAATCATAGTAGAGAAAACTAGGTTTCTTGGACCCTTAATGACAGTGGAGTGCTATCTTCAACTTCCCTATGTGCCCTGAATTGTTCCCCCCAATTGTGTTCATTATAAATCCATGACATTCAAGATCTAAAATTAATATCTCCAATATAGAGAAGGGGATCCAAATCAACATCCTTTAAGACAACATAATTATGAAGGTAAAATTCACAAAACAAGTTTTTTAATGACTGCAAGAGAGGTCTGATAAGCGTGGTAGAACTCTTGAAGAGTCTCTCTCGAGAGATTCAATTCCCTAAAAATTTTCATTAGTTTGTAGGACAGATGCAGTTCCTTCAGATACATGGAATAGACCCTAGGTGGAGTCCTACATTCCATGAGTTGAGGTACTATTGCAACTACATCATTTAATTTAGTTTCCAGCCTTACAATCTCCTCTTCTTTCCTCTCAATCTCCCTCTACAACTGCAAATTTTCTCTTTCCCATTCACTCTCTTATACAAGGTGTCTTTGTAAAATATAAAGCTAAAACATGACATGTGAGGGAATAAGGAGGTTTGTGCTCTAAGATCCCTTTTCTCTTACCTTCCCTAATTGTGCTTGTTACCTTCTCTCCTAGCTGCTCTGCAGTGGCAATAACCTCATCAAGACCTTACAAACCCTGGTCTTCTTGTGGCTGAGATTCCTCCATAAAAAAATTATGCTCCTCCTAAGAAAATTATTCTACTACTCCTTCTTCTGACTCACCCTCCTCTTCAGATATATCCTTTTTTTTAAAATGTGTAGGGGGTGGTGAATTTTCCCTTAGAGGACTGCTAGAAGGTGGCTCTTCTTCCTAAGAGGAGGTATGAGGAGGTTCTGATATTTCTTAGTGAACACTAGCACTAGAACTCTCATGTTGGGTTGCCTTCCTAGGTTTTCCTCTAATCTAGTGGCTTCACCTCTATGTTGTTTCCTGTTTATCCCTAGGATGTTTATCTTTACTTTATTTTCTAGTTTTTTTCTTTGCCTGCACAGTTGCTACAGGAGTATCTCTTGTCTCAAATTTTTTCTTCTTAGGATTAGGGGAATTCTATTCACTTTCTTGTTTCTCTAATTCATCTCCCCTAATGTAAGCTTCATTATCCTTCCCTCTTTACATCCTACTAGTATTCCTAGTTCTAATTGGGGTTTGTGAAGATGTGTTAACACTAGGGTTCACTCAGGGACTAACTTTAGTACCAACGGGTGAAGGTTCAGGCAAAATTTTCTTGGCTGTAGGATATTCTACTATAGGAGATTCCCTAGATGAGGAGGCCCCCATAGTCATTTTGATAACCCCTTCTGGGGTATTAATTATGTGGGTTAAAATTTGACATGTCGGCCCCACATTCTCAATCTAAAACCTCCTAATTCTAATAAATTCTTCCCAGGACATTGGAGAAAAATCACTTAAAGATATTTCCACTAAAAATTTAATAAAAAAGTGATGGGTCACAGAATGTGGCCTACCTTTCTTGGTTTGTGTTTCATTGATGAAGAGAAAATTGTACAGAACATTCAACACATTCATTAATCTTCCATGGCACATATGACTGAGCAGTTTAAAATGAATAGAGTGCAGGTAAGACTGCCTCCCCTCACATGTTAGATACTTCATGATATACACAACTATTGGAATAATGTATGGAAAGTAATGACTAAGAGGGGAGGGTTGAATCAGTACTTATAAAACTTTTATGTTAATACCTTAACTGATTAACCACAAACTTATTGTTCTTTGTTTATCGATTCCTTTGCATTGAAATAAAAATAATCTAAAGTATGTAATTCAAAACATTAAAACCATAACAAATAAACTCATAACACAATGATTTGGTTATGCAAAAATCCTTGGTTAGAGGACAAAACTGCGATGGGGATGACACCCACAACTTTCAATAAAATTGCAGTATGAAAGGTTGCTCGGTTAGAACTATAAAGGTTTGCTACTTCTGATAGCTTAATTGGTTAAGAGTATACAAGACTTATTAGGTCTACCTAATTAGAGGGTTTTACAATCTCTACACTTAGAGATGTACCCAGTTAAAGGATTTAAAATAACAAGATCTGTTAGGATCTACCCAGTGTTGGGATTTAACTTCACAATACAATAGCACTTAAACTATGAAATGTCTGTTAGAATTTGTATCAAATAAAATGTTGATTCAGACTCTGTGTGCTCTGATATGTGTTACCTTAATTCTACTCTCTGTAACACTTCACTATTCTTCTCTGCTCTAGCTAAATCTGCTTGGTACTGCTATGCTATGTGCTATTCACCTCAACACTTCAATAACAACATTAACTCCTTCATTAACTTCATTGACAGCTTCAACATCAATAGAAACTTCATCTTGTGAATTCATCCTTAATAAATATGAAGTTTTAACCTCTTAATCCTGTGAGTTAGTTTCCAAAAGATTATCCTAAACTGTTTGATCTTCTTTCTCACTTGGTGACCGTGTCACTTTTACCTCGGTATTTGATGTTGTTCTTGGAGATACAAAACTCCCATTAACCATTTGATCTATGCCCTAGATCTTCATCCTGAATTATCTTGATTGTTGATCATGTAACCAACTATTTTTTTTTTGATCGGTAAATTCAAATTTATATTCATAGAATCAAAAGTATACAAAAAAGATCTTTCAAGTATTACAATGTATGTCCATTCTGCAAAAAAACACCTAACGGTTTCATCACCGACAATAGTCTAAACACTGTAAAACAAACCCCAAAAAATAACATTCACAAAATACATTTCATGCTTACATAGATCCAAGATCATAATCCTTTTTTTTTCACTTGACATCGCACCGCACACAAAAAACCAAAAAACTAAGACTTTCAGTGTCTCCTCATTCCTACCAGAACCATCCACACGCCTCCTCTTGAGAAAATTTTGGAATGGCCCTTGCCCCTGACGCAGATGCTCCTCCAACCATGTATTTCTTAAGGAGTTGGTGGCGAGGTTGAGGCCTTCTAGTACTGTCAGTTGGCTCTATCAAATTCAATGGCGTGGTCTTCTGCTGCTTCACTTTAGCCAGTTCTCCTTGAGCTCTGTGGGCTACCACCTTGTCGAGGAAGTCCTGGATCAAGATCCACCCTCTCCTTACCTTAGGGAGGCGCACCTCCTTTGGCTGAGTGGAGCTCCAAAAAACCAGAGGTTGAACCTCTCCATAACTGCCACCAATGGAACGCCAGGGGCCGTGCAAAATTCTGAGCCCCACGCCCAGCTCGGATCAATGTACAATGCCTTCCATGCTGAAAACCCACTTGGGTTCCAAAAATTGTAAGGACACATAGATGATATCCGTCTTCAAATTCCCCACCATGAGGCCAAGAGCCAGAAAAAGGGAGGAGATATCCAAATTAGTTTGCGGCCTCTAATCATGCTTAAGGAATTCTTCCCCAAAAAATGTTGACAATGCCTCCATGAATTCGGGTTCAACAAAATGGAAGACATTACCCAACCTATGCGTCGTGATTTCATTAAAAAATGTAGGGAGTTGCTTTGGTGAGTTAAGCAAAAATTTTTCCTCCATGACCGAAAGTATCTTACTCACTATGTAAGGAAAGAAGTGTAGACTTCTTTTGAATATCAAATTACTCTTGACTTTATAGACACTGGTTGTTTGTGCTGAAAACTCCCTAAGCTTCATGATTTTAAAGAGAGGCTTTGCTTGGCTGCATCCCTCGAGAATGCAGATTCAATAAATGCTCTTCGTATAGACTCTCATAAGCCCTTCTTACAATTATCGTTGAACTTGTGCGGGAGAGGGAGGAAGTACTGAGTGTTTATGAAAGATAGATGCCAAATCTATTCTTCATCAATACGACAGATCCTTTCATTCATGCAAAGCAGGTAGATGACACTTGTCTTTTCCTTATGCCAAAATTTCAAGCAAGTTGGCTGATTCAAATGTATCCCATCATGGGCCAAGGCTTTGGAGTACAAAAAATCAACTTGTGTTTATACCCCCGCCTCCATTGTTATAATTGATGATGTTGTAGAATCCCAAGGACAATCACATTATGTCAGCTAGTCCCATCCATCAATTTGGTAGTCTCATTTGGTGACTGTCTTACTTCAATGTTTGATAGTAAACCTGCAAGGCCATTGGCTTCTCTGGGGACATGGTCTATTTGGACCTTTGTGATCCAGCTCAGGATGACTCGGATGCTATGGATATATTGATTTAAATACCATTCCTCCATTGCACCTTTTTTTATGCCGTTAATGACTAACAATGAGTCTCCCTCCAATATCAATTTCTGCACTCCTAAAGCGTTTTCCATGCGGACTGCTCCGAGTGCACCTTGACATTCTACTACATTATTAGTCCCATCTAACAAGTGAGAATTTCCCAAGGCTACTATATCGCCATTCTCTGACCATGCTACATAGCCAGTGCCTAAAGGGCCTGGATTCCCTTTTGAGGTGCCATCAAAATTGATTTTGATCCAGCTCGGCGGTGGAGGGATCCACTGAATTTGTGTGTGGTCACCAGCGATAGGTTTAATCCTACAAAGCCCATGAATGGGCCTTTAACCAACTATTATTAATACAAGTGTAGTAATGTAATTAATGCAATAACAATGCATTAAATGCATCCTTATCAATTAAATTGATCAGATTTCCACAATCCATATGAATTTTCAACTTGATTTCTGATTTTGATTGTGTGTAATTTTTTGATGCAAAAAAATTACACACAATCAAAACCAGAAATCAAGTTGAAAATGCATCCTTATCGCTTTTTGAGTTAGATTGTCTGGCTCGGTTACATATTCTTTCTTACTCGGTTGTGTGATCTCTCAGTGCTCGATAACTAGTAACTCGGTGTACTATGTCCACTTGGTAAAAAAATATGCTCGGTATACTTAGTTCTCACTTCTTTTCTTTACCGACTGCATAATGCTTTATGTCTTGACCAACTACCTCAGTGTGTATTACCGACTAGTCCTTTATAATACTTTCTCCATTCACCGACTGTGTTCGCCATGAATTCTGACTTTGAAAAAACTAATGACAACAAAAATAACTTATATAGGTGTATAGTCGGAAAATGGAAGCACTTCCATGGTAGAGTGGTTTAGCCTTTTGAGTAGGTGGTTTGGGGTCATATCAAGCACCTTGAATGCGTTCTTGACTTTGACCTAGCTTTCCCCCTATTCTGCCTCTTATTCCACTTCTTTCCATCCAGTTTTTTGCATCCTGGACTGCAGATCTGAGGTTTTTGACTTCAGGGTTAGGGTCAACCTTTTGGATCTATGTCAACCTTGACCCTAACCTAGGTCAGGGTCAACCTCGACCTTGATCCAGGGTTCAAATCTCAGGGTCCCACAGTTTTCGGATCTCGGTCTTTGCAAAAAGTTATTTCCCGCTTTCGGGTCGGCTGTTTCGGGTTTCGAAGCGTTGATTCCTAAATTATATTTAAATTAGGTCCTCTCCTAGGGGTAAAGGCTTTAATGGGATTTTAATTCTCCTATGTCGGCCTCCTTAGAATATTTTTCCTTAATTTCATATAAAAGGAAGCCTTTCTCTCTCATTTTCTCTAAGTCTTCCAAGTGCAAAAAAAGCTCTAACCAAGATTTTGTTCAAGCATCCATTGTTCTACATATTTCCAAGCTTTCAAGGTGTTCAAGTCTTCTTCTCAAGCATTCAAGTTCTCCATTGAAGATCAAGGATTCAAGATCTCAAGCCTTTGAAGGGATTTGGTTCAAGCATTCAAGATTTATCATTCAAGCCCTAGATCTAGCCATCATGATGGTGTGATCTTCCTTCAAGATCCTTTGTGCATCCTCAAGACTCATTCATTCTCCCTTCAAGGTGGATTCCAAGCATACAATCATGGAGGTTTATGGTTTCTAAAGTCCATGCTTTCATATTTACATACGTGCTTACATTTGAATTACAATTACATATCTATTCAATATCATAGCTTCATTGTTAGATTCAATTCTACTACTTGCTAGCATTCTTATTTCAATTATTGATTTCAAGGTTGATTCCTAAATTGGGGTTTGACTAAGGAAAACCCCTCCCCCACAACAAACAAACCTCTTTTTCTTGCAGGTACAGGTTCAGAATAGCAGATTTGAGACTAGATCTAGATACCCTTTTCGGCCAACTTCCAGGCTCCGCGAACAAAGTCACTTTCGCATCTGTGCAGGTCAGGGTCAACATTATTGGGTCAGGGTTGACATTTGTGGGTCAAGGTCAACCTTTTTCATAAGACGACATCAGAACAGAAAAATATTTTTGGGTTTTGTTTGTCTCTGCGTTTCCTTTCCGGATCATACTTTGGATTTTCCAGAAACTGAGTACAGACCCCAGAAAACAACATTCTTTGATCTGTAATATTTCAAGGTTAGTACTTTTCTATCATTCATTTCAATTCAAATCCTTAATCATTCTAAATCTATCACACATTTACATTCATTTCAAAACATATTTTTAAGAGGAAAACCTAGGATCTCCTTCTTTATTCTTATTTCCAATATATTGATTCATTTATGCATTGATCCTTTTTGGGTTGATCAATTTGGATCTTTCCTTTGTGCATTCAAGAATAAAAGGGAATATCTTATTTATCCCTCCACTCTAAACATTAAATGTAAAGGTGATAAGTGATTTGAGTATCAAAACACTCTTATTCTAATAACATCATTTTTCTCCTTTACAATAGGTAATAATCTCCCCCTTTGACATTAGTTGGGCATTTGTGATAAAAAACATTCAAAGTCATCAAAATGTATAACTCTGCCCTAGTAGTTACTCCCTATACACTTTTCTTCTCCTCTTTTTGTATTTTCACATATAAGATTTAAAAAAAAAAAAAAAAACTCATATATATCCCTTTTTCTCTTATACATAATATATCCCCTATAAATCTCCATAATATATCCCCCTTTTTGACAAAAATTGCTACAACTATAGTCTAATTGTCAAAAAGATATTTATACCTTTGTTGAATACTCGACAATATAGTCTCCCAAGTGTCTTGGAGAGTCTGTAAGACAAAAATATGCTTGGATATATATGCAACAATGCCAATAAGACCACCCAGTGTACTTACTACTGAATAATTTACTAGCTCTTTGGCCTCCTTCAGGTGGTTCTGCATTGATTGGATGTGGGGAATGAGCATTGCTTAAAGTTCAAGCAATTCCAATCGGATATTATTCTCTTCCTTCTTCAATGAAGCTTGATCTGCTAGTAGTTCTTGCACTCTTCCATAAAATGTCTGGAATAATCCAGTCTTGGTCAGTATATCCTTTAGGTGTTCTGTCAGCTCTTGCTCAACTTTAGTTTCCTTCTATTTGATATCCTGGGTATAGTGTGAAAGAATACAAGATTTTTGAAATAATGAAATACTAGAACTTAAAAAATTTGCAATTTCTTCACATGAATCAGATAGAGTTATCTTGTCCACTTCACTTGGTTGAAGTAGTCCTTCCATCAGTTTCTATTCCATCTTGTCTTGGTGTATCTTCATCATGTATTCTGACATATCCTGATTCGATCCTTTGATCTTCTTAACCAATTCTCCAACCTGATTCAGTAGATTCTCCGTTTCATCAATTTTGGCCTTAAGAACAATTGTGGAAAATATTTCCTTAACATCTTCAAGTATTATAGCTTTGTCCCTCTTTGCAATCAACTTACTCTAAGATATCTTTAGAGATACCAACTCCAAACATTTCATTAAATCCTTGTGCTTTAGAGTGTTAGGATCGACTTTGGGAATAATAATTTCTTGGTCTTAGTTAATTGGCTTTATCTTTTTTGACATCTTCTTACCTCCCAACATACTTTCACCAGTAGAAAGTTTTGAATATTATGCCTTTCTTGCATTGGATGACTCAGTATGAGTTCCAATAGTGCTCTCTCAAATCTTTTCATCTACCTTAAGTTCCTCATGTATTTCTTCCTCTTTCCGTTCATCTGCTTCCTTCTCCAGATTTGATTCTTGCGAATTTTCTTTTTGTGTATCATTTTTTGTGTTGGTAGGTGCAACTTTCTGTTGTTGACCATTGGTGTCGGCTGGTGGTACCAACTCGGTTGTCTTTCCTTTCTCGATCTTGGTGGTCTAAGTTCCTTCTATCTTTTCTTTCTCATTCTTGTGTTAGTGTCCTTGGGTTCTTTTGGTGTAGTGTCAGTTGTAGTATCTGGCTATTTATTGTAACTAATAACTTGTGTCAATACTAGTTCTTGACTCTATAATAGATCTAAATCAACATCCATACACTCAGTGTCATGAACTTGAGTTTCCATGATATCCTCATCTTTCTATAAATCTTCTGCAGGGTCCACTTCTTCTATGATGTCTTCAATAATTATCTGTCCTTTATCTACAGTTAGATCAATTGGCTCTATATCGGTAGTGGATTTCTTTACTTGATTACTCATGCTTCCTTGTTGACTTGTCTCTTCTTCTCCATGCTTAGTGTCATCTAAGTTGTATATCTTTCTCCACTTTATTGTTGTCTCCTTTTCTATAGATTCTATATCTTCATTCATTATCTTAAGGGCGCTTCCCTTGACAATGAAGACTTTAGAATATATCTTCAATGCTTCTTTGATATTTGTTGGTGCTAGGTCAGGAATAGTGTGAACTGATGACCTTTCTCTCATTTTATTTTCAACATTCATAGCATATTTACATCTAGCATAAATCTTATCATACAACTCCTATGGTATGTGATGTCCAAGTTCAATTGGTGTAACTCGGTAGTTCAGAAGTGTTGCTACCGCAACATCTTCAATTTTCTTCTTGTCTTCATCATTTCTTTTCTCATACTTGGTCTGCCTGAATCCTGCAAACCCTCCAAATTTCTTTAATGATTCAAGAAATTCATCTAGAATCTTTGGTACATTTGCAAAACTTTCTACAGGAACATACTTATCTTCCTTGTCAGATTCTATGTCACTTCCCTTTCCAAGATTAAGTCTCTTAGTTTGTACACCTTGCCTTCTTCCTCTAGTTCTGGCATATGTTCGACCTTTTAGTTGAACAATCTCGGTTATAACATTCTCTTTTGATTGTACAGAGGATTCGGTGTTTCTATTTTTACAGTAGTAATCGGTGAGGGTACTATTGCTAGTTGCTTGTCAACTACAACAATAGCTTTTTCATTAACACTTTTATCTTCTTCTAGAGTCTTTGAAAGATTGTCAATCATCTTCTCTATTTTCCTTTTTGCCTTAGGTATAACAATGTTGTTCTTTATTTTCTCTTTAAATTTCTCATAAGTCCCATATCTTGAAGCTTTATGATCAATGGGTTGTGCCAGTAGGGCTTCTATCTATTTTAAGGCTTCATCAATGTTCATCTTGTATCCCATAAGTTTTATCCATTCTCCTCTCGGTTCAGTTGTCTTGGCTAAACAATCATCAGTGTCAACTTCAAAAAAAATGTTGTCTTGATATTTTGCAATCAGTCATGGTGGTATTTTGTATCTCTTGTGCATTCTAGCTTGAAACTTTGCAAAATAATCAGCCATAATAGTGTCAAAGTTGTCACCTAGACTCTGTATGCACCCATTGATATGGTATATGATCGGTCTGTTTGTCTTCCATACTATATCACCAATCAAAGGGAAAGAGTTCTAAAAATAGAAGAATATAAATACCAATATTGAACTAAAATTCAAAGTATTGGGCTTTACTTTCTGAATAGTATTCATGTTGTCATCCAGTTGCTTTAGTAAAATCTCACAAACATCAAATTTCAGTCCCTTCTTCACAATTTTGTATGCTAAGTCCATAGCACTAAAAGGTACATTTTCCACTCTAGATGATTGAAATAATCGGTATGATAGAATGTTTCATGCATACCTCAGCTCAGGGTCTTCAACTATAGATATACACATGCCTCTGACATCCCAAACTGCCTCTGTAAATTCGGTAAGTTTATCTCTTTCAATTTGTTTCACGGCCTTGGGTCTATCACCAATAGGTAATCCAGTAAGGAGATGTAAAACATCCTTTGTAATTTTGATCGTTCCATCCAACCACATCATTTGCATATGTACTCAGCTGAGTACCATTCTCACCCATTCAGGTTTGAAAACCCTCGATAGGTTCATTATGTTGGTCAGATGATTCACTTCCAGGTGAGTGTGCTCAACCTTCAATTTCTTGTCAAAACATAATTTGTTGAATGATGCATCAATTTCCTCTTGACAAAGATCTTCAATCTTGTAATGTATAAAAGTACACACATCATCATTCAAAATTACTCGTACAGGGATAGATGATAATGTTCCAGCCATATCTCTTTCAGATGCTATCGCTGGGGGCATCTTGTGCTTAGTAGTAACAGTTTCTGTATTCATAACCAACGTAGATTTGTGGATTCTCGGTGCCATAAATTCTCAAGATAGGTTAAATAGAAACTAGGGAACGCTCAACTTGATATTACTTCACAAATGTAGCTCGGTAATATAAAGTAGCCAAAAATGCTCTCAAAATGCTTTTAAATTGATTCATAAATACCTTCTTGTATAGTTAAGTGGATGCCAGAAATGATCTTCTGCAACGTGCTCAAATGATTTTGTAAATAGTAAGTTAAAATGAACTACAAACCACCCTATTTATAGATTTGCTTGGATTAGGGTTTCCAACAGCTATTAGGTTTTTCAATAAATGCTTTGCTAGGTCCGTTTTGTCTTATTCACTAACTATATAGTGGCTTTACTTAACCGAATAAAAAAAATTAAATATACATAATAATTCAAACTCACAACTTATCTAGATGCATCTTAATATGCTAATATGGATCTCAAATCTAATACTTCGGAACTGAAAAAATAATTTCAATAGATTTTCAGTCCCTACATACCTCTCACCAATTAGGTGGAGCTTGGTGCAACCAAATCGGTAGAGGTGCAATCTATGCTTCTGGATGATGTCCCTTCATCCTGATTCTTTTTCCTCCATTTCTTGTTCATTTGATCTTAGATTTCCTCAATAGTAGTATGACCTTTCACTTTAGATTTATCTCCGCTCAGTGCATCACCTCGGTCGCTACAATTCCTCACAAGGTGTCCTACCTTATGACATTGAAAACATTTCATGCTAGGAGTTCTCCAAGCTCTTATGTTATTCCTTCCATGCATCAACATGCAATTTCCAGAAATGTGTCCATACCTTCCACAGGATAAACATAAAATTCTTAGGTATACTAGGTGATTTACCTTTCTTGCTCCAGCAGACATTAGCAATATGTCCAGGCTTCCCATAGTAATTGCAACTCTACTTCTTTTGTCTCGGTGGGGATGCAGTACTTTCATCTCTTTGTGCTTTTGATGATTCTCCTTTCTTGGTGGTGCTTTCCTCTTTGTATCCAATCCCTATTTTGTCATTTCTTTATGTCTAATTCTAATTGTTGATCTAGAGAGTTCAATGTTTCTTCATTTCTTTTTAGTATTACATTTGCATCTTTCTCAGCTTTCAATCTTTGTTCTATTATTTCAATCTCAGCTTTTTTGGAAACTACAATTAAAATAATTGTTATATAGCCATTGATGTCAAACCTTAACTGGTAAGAGAGTTGCTATCTTGTAAAATTCCATATCAATTAATTGATGAAGAAGATTTGAAAAGGAGAGATAACAAGAAGATCTAGTGAAATGGTTGAGTTATGTGAAACTACAATGGGTACTTGATGAGATCGCACCTTGACAAGGTAATATATTTTTTATCTTAAGTCTAAGTGAAGTTTGGATGACTTCAAGATTAGTCTTGACTGAGTTATAGAGTAGAAGATTAAGGAACTTATGTTTGTGCCAAGTGATGCGAGTGTCGACTGAGCGCCAGTACATGCCGAGAAAATTTAGTTTCGACCGAGCATCAGTATTTTTTGAGTGTCAGAGAATTATTGAGTTATCTAATGATGACCAAGCGGAAGAACACAATATTGACCGAGTGTCATTATTTTGATAGTTTGAGAGATATTTGAGATCCTAGCTGGCATAGTTGATTTTCTTGGGATATGTGAAGCATATTTAAGATAAGGATGATTGTTGTGGAGAATTAAATGAGCATTTAAATATATGTTTAACCATTTTTATGTATGAATTCAAGGAGTTTTAGAATGTATTCTACAATGTAGATGGAAATAAAATATTAGAAGGATTCGTTGGATCTGACTAAACCCTAAAATCTACAGTGATGATTAAGTGGAAATAGACCGAGCTACCTGATCAGAGAGGTATAAGATTAACCTAATTACAAGTTATGTGTGTGGAATGAGGTTGATTTAGTTGATTGGAAAAATCTAAGCATAAGGAAGAAAAGGATGAAGAGAGAAGTACAAAACTGCACAATGGTGATTGCTTGAAGGATTTCCAAGCAGACCTAAGTGATAGGAATGACAATGGAGGCCAGTCAGTGAATTAGAATTTTGAGCTATAATTGGATCTGTATTGGCAAAGTGAGTTGTATGTTTCAGATCACAATTTTTTTTTACTTTCGAAACATTGTATCAGTTGGAAAATCCTTTTAAACAAGGTTGAACTAGTAGTCATATTGTTAAATCCTTTAATCAAAGTGACATTCTAATGGAATAGTCTAAGCCCTCTAACAAGGCATACTTTTAACAACGTGATTAAATCCTTTAATCGAGTCACATTTAATAGTGTGTATTATAACCTTCAACCAGGTTGGCTTTTCATAGAGCTCACTTCAGAAGAGTGAAAAATTGGTAGCATGTTACTGGTGGTTTTTCTCATATTGTGTTTCCATGTTAAATCCTAGTGTCATACTTGTGTGAAGGTTATTTTATGTGTTTTACTATTAAGAGTTTTATATTCTTCAAGTTGATTACATTAGGACAGTAAACTGCAAGTTCATATTATTGATTATATGCTATAGAGATCGAGTGGATATGAGTTGGTTGAAGTGTTTGAAATTTCAATTGGTACATCTGACCTAGGATAACTGATTCACCCCCCTCTCAGTTATTCTAAATCATTCTAAAAATTAGTATCAGAGCATTGTGGTGCTTATAGAGAAAAGTTTGAAATACTTGAAGCTAAAGATCAAGATGTATAAAAAGGAGGTACCGAGGTTGAACAAAGAGAGATTCCCTGCATGGAAAAGTTTGATGAAGCTACACCTAGATGAAATTGGAGATGTTGCAAAATACTATGTGGAAAATTATTATATAACACTTTCTATTATCATGAAAACTCAACAGATGAAAGAAAAACAAGAACACAAGAAAGCAATGTTGGAGATTGCATCAGCCCTAAGCTATCCTGAATTTGAAGACATAAAAGATTGCAAAACTACAAAAGAAATGTGGGATGTGTTAGTTCCTTTTCTTGCTGATATGAAAAATACTCTCAGAGATCTTGCTCTATCTATCCTAGACATCGACTAGGCAAGATGTAGAACGACAGAAACAAAGTTTTAAAACCTCCTACACTTTGAGCTCCAAAAACTCGGGCCGGATTACCCTTCTATCTTAGAATAATGAAATCACTGAATTATTCCAATTATATGTGGATGAAATTATAGGTTTTTGTTGCTGTAACTTTTATCAAAAATAGACCAGACCAAAAGTAAAGATTAATTTTAATAGTGATAGTCACTTGATTTAATGAAAATAGACCAGTGCTTAATCCTAGGGTATGGAGTCACTTATGGACCATTTTAACTAGCTTGATTATGAACATGAACTTGAAACAATTACAACATCTGACATAAACATAGATATACCTTATATATCTATCTCAACACACTTAACAAGTTAATTCATCAAATTCATTTTATACCCTGAATCTTATTGAAACATTCCTAAGGCATTTTTATTCTTTCCTTGAAAGAACCCTAGAAGTATTTCATAATCTGCCTGACAGACATATAAATTGAACATTTCTCAAACATTCAATCTAAATCAAATTCAAAACACTAAAATGAAGACACAATACTCATCATATGCTTCATAAATTGTTAACTAGATTTTATTCAAAATCAGAATTGCTTGCTACATTGAACAAAATTTCTCCAAAAACCTAATATATTGGTCTTAAACCAGAGTTTACAATTATATTTTTCATTCTCAAAAATAAAATGGCTATCCTTTTCCCAGTAGTCTTGGAATCCTTTTATAATTAAGGATGCAACAAGCTATCAACTTACTGAGAAAGATTTACAAAATCTTTTGCAACAAACTTGCAACAGACAAGAAACAAAATTTTGCAATAGAACATGGGTGGCAGCTATTGGCAAAGTCTGAACAAGGTTTGTTGTTACTGTTGACAATGTCCTCCTCATCCTTTCAGCTTTGCCTCCCACCTATTTACCTCTTTGGCGATGGGCCAATCAAAGGTCTTTTCTTCCTCCAGCTTTGTAACAGCTTCTACCCATCTAGCATCCATGGCAGTTCTGGCCTCAGAAACAAATTTGGCCTTATCTCTCTCAATTTTGAAAAGGTTGTCAATCAGTTCATTGCAATATTCTGCATTTGTATCCTTTTCCAAATGTTGCTTTATATCCTGATCTCCTAGTATAGCCTCAAAACCGGCTACCCAATCTGATTGTGCTTTCAAAGCACCTGTTTCATCATAAATTTTTGGGATCAATGATGGACATTGATCACCAAATAGCTGCAACTTGTTGTTTATTAAATCATATTTGCCATTGAAAAAGGCAAAGGTATCATTCAACATACTGACAATATCAATGGTATCTGTTACTTTATCTGGGAAATCATCACTATACAACATGGCCATTTTTAATTTATCCAAAATTCTTTCCTTCCCTGACCATAATTTGAAAGCAGGCTCTAAGAAAACCATAGCTTCTACAACTGTCTTTGAGGCTTCTTGTAACGAGCCATATAGTGTATACACTATGTCAATTTTTTGTTTTAAAACATCAATTTTGTGCTGTGATATGAGCACTATGACAGACATAGCATTTATGCCCTATTTCTGTGATACATCCTTTGATTGTGTTTCTGCCAATGTAGAGTCTTCCTTAAATCCTTTGACAACATCTGTCACAACTTTAGCCACCTCTTAAAGGGTTGGAGTTTTTTCCCTTTTACTTTCTATTAATTCCTCTTTCAACTTGGCAATTTCCTCTTCTAATGTGTGGTTCTGGACCACCACTTCTTCATGTTTCTTTTCCAAGTCCATCATTTGGCCAAAAATTCTCTCATACCTCTTAGATAGGTCATCGACTTTTGCCAAGTTCATGAATTAAACCTGTGTCATTAACTGAGCTATCTCAATATCTGAAGTATTTTGCAGATTCCATATCATCCTATCTACACTTTTCTCTTCTTTGATGGTCATGACTAAGGGTTTCTGTGTGGCAGGAGCTAGTGACCATATTGCCAGGGTTTTGGATTTAGGATCAAATCCTAATCCTTTCAAAACTTCATCCATTTCAAACTCTATTTTTAATAGAGGATCTTCTTGCCTCCTGATTTGATCAATAATGACAGTGGACTGTAAGTCCCAACCAGGCATCAGCATTACACCACTATTCTATACCAGCAGCCTGGCTTGTTCCATAGTGATCTGTTCACTCTCAGGATCATAATCCTAGAGTGTTTGTATAATTTCCTCATTCTTATCTGCATTCTCTTCTTCTACAGTCAACTCTTGTCTCAAATTCTTTTGTTTTAATTTAACCAAGCAAGTCTTGAATTCTTCAGACTTTATGAACTCATCATCTTTCATGAACTCATTGGCCGTCATGACCCTCTTGTCATCCTTTTTAAATATTACCATCTGATTATCTCCTTGGCCCTCAGCCTCAGGCTCCTTCTATAATTGTCTCCTCAATTTTCTGAAATATTTACCATGCTCTAAGATCATTGCCTTGGCCATGCTTTTCCTACC
Source organism: Thuja plicata (assembly GCA_018584345.1). Taxonomy (NCBI): domain Eukaryota; kingdom Viridiplantae; phylum Streptophyta; class Pinopsida; order Cupressales; family Cupressaceae; genus Thuja; species Thuja plicata. Next base: position 2,452,590 of record MU228142.1, on the reverse strand, counting down.
CTGCACCATCTTGTGCTCTTTCTTCTGTTTCTTCCTCGGTGGCTCTCTTGCCAAAGTAGCTTCTTCACCGGCCTCTTCAGCTGCCTCTTCCTCTTCATGTTGTTCTTCTTTTTGCTGTTCCTCCTCTTGTTTTTCTTGGTGTTCTTGGTCATGTAGTGCAACCAGAATTGGGGACCCTTTAGATTGTGCATCTTCAACACTGAATTGTGGCACTTGTGCCATTAGAGTTTCATAGGACTTGAACATTTCCTCTATCCTTTGGAAATATGGGAGATTAGGGAAAAAACCAGAGAATGAATTATCTGATTCTTTCCACTCAGATTCTACTCTCAGGAGGTCATTCCACTTCCTTCTCCTATCCTAGAATTCCTATTTATTTAGTTTGTTCCTCACAACATCCTCGTCATCCAATGGCTCATGGTCACTAATTTTCTGCCAAGGAGTCATTCTTTTTAGGGCTGTTTGCACAAACTTCTCTAGATCACAGAACCTGGCAATTGCTGCAGACATTCTGTATTGCTTCAAGAAATCATTTATCAAATCAAAAATCCTTTTCCCAATGGAGAAGTCAAAACCCATCCACAATCTGGGGATAAAAGTTCCCTTCTTATGCCCCTCTATAAATTCCTTATCTACCCAAGTAATTTGCCATATAAATTCTAAGAATGCAATCCTAGGAGGAACAAACTTGGGAAGAACATGAGGAGGCTGAGTACAACCATATACTCTGATGATAGTAATGTAATAAAAAAAAAAGAAATCAGCCCAATTGTGAGAGATAGGCCAATTTGGGACATATTCCAAAGGTCTCAAAATCTTTCTAACCTCAAAAGGAAGCCTGTGCCTGTCTGTTCCTAACAAATTAAAAATTGGATCCACAATCTAGTTGCAGAAGCATACAAATGATGAGTTGATGGATGAAATATCCCATACCTGAGTCCATCTTTGGATTGCCGCATCTACACCATACTCTGAGACAAACACCTCAAGCTCTTTATCCATTGATGCTCTATTATAATACAAAATCATGTACATCAGATGAGAGTAATGCTTAAAAGTAGGTGTTGAAGTATTTGATTGTATCTCTAATAATGCAGCATGGATAATGTCAACTATAAATCCAACATAGTCATAATCAGTGTTGAACTCTGGGTGCTGGATGTTCATGGCCATCATAAGTAATTCTTGAGACACTGTGGAATCTCCATCAAAACCTAGAACGCTGCTTAAACCATAGACTGTGCATTTTACATAATGATGAAACATGGATAAGTCAAAAGGTGGCTTGAAATTATCTGGAATTTTCACCAGGTGCCTATCTACTCTGGGCATGAACTTAGGCATTTCATATTGCTTAATCAAATGCTCTCTTTTGACATAATCTGCCTTAATCTTCTTCAAATCAATGTCTGTGCATAATGCACCAGTGATTCCAAATACCTCTACCACTAACCTTCTATCTATGGAAACTAGGGTTTCTTTATTTCTTTTTCTTATTATCCTAGCTACTGGGCAGTAGTTTTAGGCTAATTCCTTAATAAGACCTATGTCAACATAAACATCAGGCATGATCAATTTTTCCATATTCAAATCCCATGGATTACAAATTAGGACTGGTTTGATCCTATTTTTCCATAAATAATGAAACAAAGTACAACCATAATAATTTGGGGTTACCGGATTTCTGCATTGACACCATTTGTCGTTCCATTCATCCCAGTTTGCACTGTTTGCATTCAAAGTTCCAAGCAACAACTTGGCAAATTCTTCCGTATACTTATTCAATGTGACCTCTTTCTTCTTCTCAGACCCTTGTGAGGTAGTGGGAACAATAGCTTGACTCATCCTTCCTTTTGAATTTTACTATCGCAGATAAAATATTCCAGACCAACATGCCTTTTTGCTCTTCGCATAAAATCTCAGGAAAATAGCCAATGCTAGAAATTTGAAAATTTTCTTGGTATAGTGCTAAAAATGGCTTCAACTGGGGAAAGTTAATTGCAAAATTGACATTAGAAGCCACATCTCTGGGAAACAGACCACAAATGAAACAAAACTGTACATGCACACACAAAAACCACACCTAAAACAAGGAAATCTAATCTACTGTGCATGGAAAAAGAAACTTTACGAGAAATAATGTTTCAGGAATTGTCCATGCACTGGAAATTCCTATATTTCACCATTAGGGTCTTCCAAGAAATAAGAATCTTGACCATGAAATTCCTGGATTACAAACGGGCCCATCCACAGTGGTTCAAATTTACCATGTTTGCCTTTTTCTTCTTTTCTAGCATTCCATTGCAGCACCATATCATTTATCTAAAATTTTCTTTCAGTTGCTCTTTTATCAAACAAGTATTTAGATTGCTTCTGGAGCTTCAGGTTTCTTTTGTGAGCTTCTGTTCTTATCTCTTCCAATTCCACCAACTGATCCATTCTTTCCATCATGGGTTCTTGATTTTCCAAATCTTCTTCCTGCAAAAATTTGTATACTGGTAACAAATTGT
>MU228142.1:2405207-2437057 GCA_018584345.1 Thuja plicata | reverse complement strand
CTCAGGATTTGTTCTCTTCTTTTGAGACTTCTCCTATTCCTCATATTCTCATGGGGAATAACACTGTATAGACAGTCTGCGGGACAGGTTCAGTCAGCATTCAGGATGGCACATTCAATGATGTATTATATGTTCCATCTCTCTCTGCAAACCTTCTCTTGATTTATCAGATTACACGCAGTGGGTCAGGGAAGACAGTTGAGTTCACTGCCGATTCAGCTTTCATCAAGGATAGTGTGACAGGAGGCATTATTGCTACAGGGATAGTTGATCATTCCACCTGTCTCTACACATTATCTCACTTTGGTCCACCATCTCCATTGTCAGAGCTCAACTCTCCTCTTTCGAGAGAGCATCATGCGGTGCAGTCAGGTCGCCTGAACCTTTGTGTTGTTCCAGAGACCAGTGTTGTGACTGCCCCACCACATCTTGAGGAGTACTTTTCTCTTCAACATGATTCTTCTTCAGCACTGCTTGACCCTCCAGTTCCATTCATCGAGCCACTCAGTGCAGTTGTTGAGGACTCTACAGAGGACATTCATCTCCTCTTTGATGACAGTGTCAGCTCACCTGTCATACCACTTACATTGGGGATTCCCTTTTAGGATCCTCATGTCTTCTCATTTGAGCATCAACTCGGCCTTCCAGTGACACCTCATCTTTCGAGGTCACCTCTTCAGTGCCCACTGACTTTCACTCCTTTGCATTGGAGTCACAGTGGTTTGTTCATTGATCCAGGGGTTCTTTCATTCTGGGGGGGCTTTGGAGCCTCGACCTTCTCTCACGGGGGGGTTGGCAGCACGCATTGTACTACTGGCTTTGAGAGAGTCTCTTGAAGTCATTCTTTTTGTCTTTGCTTGCTTTTATATCTCTTTTTGGAGAGGGGTTTTTCCCACTAGGTTTTCTCCTTTGTCTCCGGTTTACAGAGATTTCCTTGTACTGGGTACTTAATCAGGCCTTGTTGCCGGGACCCATTTCTTGCTTTCATAGTTTTTCTAGGTCAGCTTTCTCCCTGCGTTCAGCTTAAGGGGGGGTGTTAGAGTATTATTACTCTAGTTTCTTTAGCTTCTCTTAGGTGCGTTATTAATTAATTCTTAATTAATAATATGCAACCTAGTATTTATGTTTTAGGGTTTGTTCACCTTTATAGGCTGAACTTTGTAATGTTTTTTTATATACTCTTCGAATACATTTTGAGCTCTCACCTTTTGAGCATAGAAGGGTTTCTTCTTTTTCTGTTGTTGGCTTCAATCTTTGCAACAAGTATTTTGCATGCAGGTGTTCTTGGCAAGCTGTGAAGTTGGATTTATCAACTTCTACACTCTTTTTTCACAGGCTGGGAAATGTTATTATTTTGGTTATTCTTTGTCAGGTGAAAGCTTTTAATCTAAATTGCAATCCTCTTCACATGCTTGAATTGGCCACAGTTAATAATAATAATAGCTCCATGCATTAAAGTTTGTGCTTTCATCATTAGAGTAAAAATCCACATCTTGGATATGTACTTCACATTGTTTTGGTTGTCATTCCAACTCCCCCCAATCTGAGATGAATTAATTGATATCATTAAAAACCCTTTTAATGACTCCTTTTTGCCTGATTTTATCATAATTAATAATTGATATGACCGCATCATTTCTCATATGTATGCCTTTCCATTTTTGAATCCCCTCGCTTTTGGCTCCTATATTGGCAAGACAATTAGCAACCTGATTAGTCTCCCGATAATTATGAGATATATGGAACACTTCAAAGGATTTGACTATAGTTTTAATTTTGAGAATAATATGCTCTATAGTCTAGGAAGGGGGATTGATATCTTTAATATTATTAATAATATTTAAAGAATCACCTTCGAGCCAGACTCTTTTGAATCCCATTTCTTCCACCAGCAGGATAGTGTTGAGGGCAGCCAAGGCCTCTGCTCTATGATTAGACTGAAAACCCAAGGGGATAGATATGGCACCTAAATAGTTACCAAAAATTACCTAAATAGTTACCTAAATAGATATGGCACATTATGGGCACTGTTGTTTTTTAATGGATCAGGAATTTATTTGTTCTTGGGATCATTATGCTCTTCTGACACAGGTTTCCCATCCTTCCATTGAGTCTTATAAGGGAAATCTTGAAGTCTATAATGTTTATCTTGTCTTTGGTATTGTGGCCTATTATTTTGAAGTCCCTTTTCATTCTTGTCCACCTTTGCAGAAAGATCTTTCACCACAGTTACCAATGCATCCATCTTATCTTCTTCCTTGGGGCTTTTATTTGGCTGTGCTTTTGATTCTTTCCAGAGCCTATTGTCATCCCGTTTACCAAGCTTTCCAGAAGCCCTTCTGTTTCTCTCTATATTTATAGCCAACTTGTATGCTTCTCTCATGGTTTGAGGGTCTTTATCTCTAAGTAGATAAGCTATTTTTCCATCCAAAGAATTACAATAGGTAGTAACACACACATTTTCATCCAGTCTCGATACTTGAAACAACTTATACATAGCCTTCTGAAATCTTACGTTAAATTCAGCAATGCCTTCATTAGTGAATTTTTTCAAGCTGTTGAATTCATTCAGCATAAAACAAAAATTTATTTTGTCACCATATTGCTCTTTGAAACTTCTAACAAATTCATCCCAAGAATAGATACTATGATCCAGAAAACCCCGATACCAATCTCTTGCATCCTCAGTTAAGGATTGTACAAATAATTTCATTACAGTATCCTCATCTACAATCTCATAATCATTCATTGTATCAGAGAATACTTTAAGATGTTCTTCACCAGTTATGGCATTATTCCCACTAAACTTAGGAATCTTATCTCTGACCTCATTAGGAATAAGGTTTGGTTGGCTAGGGATACCATCAAAGAACAGTTGTCTATATCTCTCTAGATGAATAGGTCTTCTTTGAAAATTTGAGCCCATATTCTGACCAACATTCTGGGTAATACTGGTGATGTTCTGACCAATGCCCACATTGTGGAGGCCAATATTTCTATTAGATCCACTTACTCCTAATTGTGATGCAGCCCCTTGAGCAACACTATATGTATGGGTATTTGTATTGGCATTATTTTTCTAAACATTAGAATTGAATATAGGGATGGCCTAATTAGTAGCATTATTTGTCATATTGGGACTAGTCATGGAACTCAAGAAAGCAATCCTCTTCTTCATCTCTATAACAACAACTTCTAATTTAGCCTTTTCCAGTTGTTTTGCAATATCATCTTTGGCCTTTCTTGCCCTTTCTAATTCCATATCAAGTGAAAATATGTTCTGAGACATACCCTCTTGAATTTTAGGTTGAGAAAAGTTAATGCCAGTGATCTTTTGTTTTCCTTTGTCAACCTCTGTTTTCCTAGCATTAGTTGTTGATACATTCTGTGTAACTATCTGAGGCTTAGGAGATTTTTGACTTTCATAATTAATAACTTGCCTCACTACAGGACCTACATCTTTGGGTACACCCTTCTTAAGCAAATGTTCTCTTTCACGACACTCTTTTCTCAGGGTATCTACATCTCCAAAAAGTTCTTTATTCAAACCATGAAATCCTTTGTTTGCACCTTGAGCTTCCAATTTCAACTGAGCAACTTGCTTTTTTAAGTTTTCCCTCTCAGTAATAACATTTATGACTTTTTCTTCTCTAGCCTCATCATTCTTTTGCTTGAGGAGTAACAGTTCATCTAATTCCCTCTTCAAAAGGTCATTGTCTCTGAGGACTCCCTCAATATCAGAACTAGAAGAGTCATACACATTCACCTAATTTTCTCCCTTTTGCTCTTCAACCCTCTCATACGGGATACCCTCAAAGTAGGAGGATGTTTCCCCCTTTTCTTGAAATACATTTTTTGGTCTAGGGTTAAATATGTCCTCAAAATAACCAGTTGTGTCAGACTCAAGGTTTAAAGGCTTATTAACTTCTTTCTTAGGAATAGTATCTAATGACTGGCTAGGGCCTACTGACCTAGGTTTCCAGGAAGTATTATTAGAGGATTCCCCTTTTCTAGAGTGATTTCTTCTAGAAAATTTAGATATATCACTCTCTGATGTTGCTTGAGAGTGATTCTTTGTGTTTTCTTTTGTGTTCCTCATTATGTTCAAAATGAAATCTCACACACTTAATCTGCTAGTATTCCCCTTGGAAACACTATAACTAATAAATTAGAGTCGCCACCCAAAAAAATTTGGGAAAAATAAAGAAAATTCACTTTGACAATGATATTTGAGGGTATAGCTCAATAAAATGCAATACACAACATGTGATTTCAAAAACTAAACTTCAAGGAATCTATACTATGGAATGTTGATGTCAGACTAACCTTCCACGCATTCCTTGATAAAAGTTCCCCAGTAGAGTTGCCATTTTCTGTTAGTTCCTTTTCTTGCTGATATGAAAAATACTCTCAGAGAGCTTGCTCTATCTATCCCAAACACTGACCAGGCAAGATGCAGAATGACAGAAACAAGGTTTAAAAACCTCCTACACTTTGAGCTCCACAAACTCGGGCGAGATTACCCTTCTATCTTAAAATAATGAAATCACTGAATTATTCCAATTAACTGTGGATGAAATTACAGGGTTTGGTTGCTGTAACTTTGATTGAAAATAGACCAGACCAAAAGTAAAGATTAATTTTAATAGTGATAGTCACTTGATTTAATGGAAATAGACCATTGCTTAATCCTAGGGTATGGAGTCACTTATGGACCATTTTAACCAGCTTGATTATGAACATGAACTTGACACAATTACAACATCTGACATAAACACAGATATGCCTTATATATCTATCTATCTCAACACACTTAACAAGTTAATTCATCAAATTAATTTTATACCCTGAATCTTATTGAAACATTCCTAAGGCATTTTTATTCTTTCCTTGAAAGAACCCTAGAAGTATTTCATAATCTTCCTAACAGACATATAAATTGAGCATTTCTCAAACATTCAATCTAAATAAAATTCAAAACACTAAAATGAAGACACAATACTCATCATATGCTTCAGAAACTGTTAACTAGATTTTATTCAAAATCAGAATTGCTTGCTACATTGAACAAAATTTCTCCAAAAACCTAATATATTGGTCTTAAACCAGAGTTTACAATTATATTTTGCATTCTCAAAAATAAAATGGCTATCCTTTTCCCAGTTGTCTTGGAATCCTTTTATAATTAAGGATGCAACAAGCTACCGACTTACTAGGAAAGATTTACAAAATCTTTTGCAACAACCTTGCAATATATAAGAAACAAAATTTTGCAATAGAACATGGGTGGCAGCTATTGGCAAAGTCTAAACAAGGTTTGTTGTTGCTGTTGACAATGTCATCCTCATCATTTCAGCTTTGCCTCCCACCTGTTTACCTCTTTGGTAGTGGGCAAATCAAATGTCTTTTCTTCCTCTAGCTTTGTAACAGCTTCTACCCATATGGCATCCATGGCAGTTCTGGCCTCATAAACAAATTTGGCCATATCTCTCTCAATTTTGAAAAGGTTGTCAATCAGTTCATTGCAATATTCTACATTTGTATCCTTTTCCAAACATTGCTTTATATCCTGATCTCCTAGTATAGCGTCAAAACTGGCTACCCAATCTGATTGTGCTTTCAAAGCACCTGTTTCATCATAAATTTTTGGGATCAATGATGGACATTGATCACCAAATAGCTGCAACTTGTTTATTAAATCATATTTTCCATTGAAAAAGGCAAAGGTATCATTCATCTTACTAACCATCTCAATGGTATCTTTTACTTCATCTAGGAAATCATCACTATACAACATGGCCATTTTTAATTTATCCAAAATTCTTTCCTTCCCTGACCATAATTTGAAAGCAGGCTCTAAGGCAACCATAGCTTCTACAGCTGTCTTTGAGGCTTCTTGGTAACGAGCCATATAGTGTATAGACTATGTCAGTTTTTTGTTTTAAAACATCAATTCTATGCTGCGATATGAGCAATATGACAGACATAGCATTTATGCCCTGTTTCTGTGATACATCCTTTGATTGTGTTTCTGCCAATGCAGAGTCTTCCTTAACTCCTTTGACAACATCTGTCACAACTTTAGCCACCTCTTCAAGGGTTGGAGTTTTTTCCCTTTTACTTTCTATTAATTCCTCTTTCAACTTGGTGATTTCCTCTTCTAATGTGTGGTTCTGGACCACCACTTCTTCATGTTTCTTTTCCAGGTCCATCATTTGGCCAAAAGTTGTCTCATACCTCTTAGATAGGTCATCAACTTTTGCCAAGTTCATGAATGAAACCTATGTCATTAACTAAGCTATCTCAGTATCCGAAGTATTTTGCAGATTTCATATCATCCTATCTACACTTTTCTCTTCTTTGATGGTCATGACTAAGGGTTTCTGTGTGGCAGGAGCTAGTGACCATATTGCCAGGGTTTTGGATTTAGGATCAAATCCTAATCCTTTCAAAACTTCATCCATTTCAAACTCTATTTTTAACAAAGGATCTTGTTGCCTCTTGATTTGATCAATAATGAAAGTGGACTGTAAGTCCCAACCAGGCATTAGCATTACACCACTATTCTGTACCAGCAGCCTGGCTTGTTCCATAGTGATCTGTTCACTCTCAGGATCATAATCCTAGAGTGTTTGTACAATTTCCTCATTCTTATCTGCATTCTCTTCTTCTGCAGTCAGCTCTTGTCTCAAATTCTTTTATTTCAATTTAACCAAGAAAGTCTTGAATTCTTCATACTTTATGAACTCATCATCTTTCATGAACTCATTGGCCATCATGACCCTCTCATCGTCCTTTTCAAATAATACCATCTGATTATCTCCTTGGCCCTCAGCCTCAGGCTCCTTCTGTAATTGTCTCCTTTATTTTCTGAAATATTTACCATGCTCTGAGATCATGGCCTTGGCCATGCTTTTCCTACCCTACACCATCTTTTGCTCTTTCTTCTATTTCTTCCTTGGTGTCTCTCTGGCCAAAGTAGCTTCTTCACCGACCTCTTCACCTGCCTCTTCCTCTTCATGTTGTTCTTCTTTTTGCTGTTCCTCCTTTTATTTTTCTTGGTGTTCTTGGTCATGTAGTGCAACCGGAATTGGGGACCCTTTAGATTGTGCATCTTCAACACTAAATTGTGTCACTTGTGCCATTATATTTTCATAGGACTTGAGCATTTCCTCTATCCTTTGGAAATATGTGAGATTAGGGAAAAAACCAGAGAATGAATTATCTGATTCTTTCCGCTCAGATTCTTCTCTTAGGAGGTCATTCCACTTCCTTGTCCTGTCCTAGACTCCCTGTTTATTTAGTTTTTTCCTCACAACATCCTCGTCATCCAATGGCTCATGGTCTCTAATTTTCTGCCAAGGAGCCATTCTTTTTAGGGCTGTTTGCACAAACTTCTTTAGATCACAGAACCTGGCAATTGCTGCAGACATTCTGTATTGCTTCAAGAAATCATTTATCAAATCAAAAACCCTTTTCCCAATGGAGAAGTCAAAACCCATCCACAATATGGGGATAAAAGTTCCCTTCTTATGCCCCTCTATAAATTCCTTATCTACCCAAGTAATTTGCCATATAAATTCTAAGAATGCAATCCTAGGAGGAACAAACTTGGGAAGAATGTGAGGAGGCTGAGTACAATGATATACTCTGATGATAGTAATGTAATCAAAAAAGAAGAAATCAGCTCAATTGTGAGAGATAGGCCAATTTGGGACATATTCCCAAGGTCTCAGAATCTTTCTAACCTCAAAAGGAAGCCTATGCCTGTCTATTCCTAACAAATTAAAAATTGGATCCACAATCTAGTTGTAGAAGCATACAAATGATGAGTTGATGGATGAACTATCCCATACCTGAGTCCATCTTTGGATTGGTGCATCTACACCATACTCTGAGACAAATACCACAAGCTCTTTATCCATTGATGCTCTGTTATAATACAAAATCATGTACATCAGATGAGAGTAATGCTTAAAAGTAGGTGTTGGAGTATCTGACTGTAATAAGGCAACATGGATAGCATCAACTATATATCCAACATAGTCATAATCAGTGTTGAAATCTGGGTGCTGGATGTTCATGGCCATCATAAGTAATTCTTGAGACACTGTGGAATCTCCATCAAAACCTAGAACCCTGGTTAAACCATAGACTGTGCATTTTACATAATGATGAAATAGGGATAAGTCAAAAGGTGGCTTGAAATTATCTGGAATTTCCACCAGGTGCCTATCTACTCTGGACATGAACTTAGGCATTTCATATTGCTTAATCAAATGGTCTCTTTTGACATAATCTGCCTTAATCTTCTTCAAATCAATGTTTCTGCATAATGCACCAGTGATTCCAAATACCTCTACCACTGACCTTCTATCTATGGAAACTAGGGTTTCTTTATTTCTTTTTCTTATTACCCTAGCTACTGGACAGTAGTTTTTGGCTAATTCCTTAATAAGACCTATGTCAACATAAACATCAGGCATGATCAAATTTTCCATATTCAAATCCCATGGATTACAAATTGGGACTGGTTTGATCCTATTATTCCATAAATAATGAAACAAAGTACTACCAGAATAATTTGGGGTTATCAGATTTCTCCATTGACACCATTTATCGTTCCATTCATCCCTGTTTGTGCTGTTTGCATTCAAAGTTCCAGGCAACAACTTGGCAAATTCTTCCGTATAATTATTCAACATGACCTCTTTGTTCTTCTCAAACCCTTGCGAGGTAGCGGGAATAATAGCTTGACTCATCCTTCCTTTTGATTTTTACTATCTTAGATAAAATATTCCAGACCAACAAGCCTTTTTTCTCTTCGTAGAAAATCTCAGGATGCAGAAATGAGAGTTGTACAGAATAAAACTCAATCATTTGAACTTATAACAATCAAATCTTGTGTCTTTTCCACTTGAATGCTAAATTCTTTGCAGTTGCAGTGTCATGAAATCACCACTCTGTCTCTAATGCTACCATTAATTCACACTATTTGATCCTAGCTGGAACAAAGTGTAAATTTTCCTCAATTTTTGCACTTGTAAGCCTGAAACTAGCCACTTGTCAATCTGACACCAACCTTGGTTTTCATCTTCTGCAGGTGAGAAATGACCTAATTTTCATTCCATCAGTTGGCAGTCGCATACTCGCTATCATTCTACCCTTTTCTTTTATTCCATGCGAGTGAGCGATATTATCTTTTCTTCTACCATTCACACATTCACTGCTCAACATTTGGCTTCGTCTAAATCTTTGGGAGTGAGCAAATACACACCCATCTCTTAATAATTCCACAATTGCATACCTATTGGCTTTCAAATCATTGTTTTTGGATATGAGCCAGTGAGCAACTTTCATTTTTATCATGCACTTTATCTGGCCAGTCACTCGCATTGCAAAACACTTCAACTTATAATACTAGCGAGTGAGTGATGACCTTTGTTCTTCATTCAGTTGCAAACTCACTATTGAAAAATCTCTATGGCCTAATCCTTTGCGGCTGAGCAAGCTTCTATATTAGAATTCTCTTATCGCACACTCATTGACCCCTTTTTATTTTCTCAAATCTGTGAGCGGTTGAGCGACGGTCACATTTTTTTTATCGCTCACTCTCAAACTTGATAACTTAACCATATCACTGACTGCGAGTGTGCAGTTTCCAACCTTCTTTCTTCAATTGCATACTCACTAACAACTTTCCTTTTTCCTTTATTCATGGGCGAGTAAGCGATATCCCTCTTCTTTTCATTATCGCACACTCGCGAGCTCATTTTTCAAACTTCAAAGCATCAGCGAGTGAGCGAGGTGATAAATGATCTCATAATCGCCTGCTCGCACACCTTTTAAAAATTTGAAAGATACCTCTGTGATTGAGTGGTGAGCTTTAAACTAGTAACTTCTTCATGCGCTTATCACTCCCTCACACTGTAAAACACAGATAAGTTAAAACTCGAGTGAGTAAGTGACCTCTACAACCTGACTTCCTCGCATAGCCGCTAACTTAAAAGACAAACATGGAAACCTAACGCGGGTATGTGACTACTTTATTTTTAACAAGGCTTGCTCGGTTGCAGAGCATAAAGTGAACAACATAACATTAAAACGACTACGCAACACACAATATTTTTAGTCATCGTGGACTCGCTAGACCTGCTTTTAAAAAAGTTAATTCCTTGTGAGTGAGCGATAGACAGTACTACTCCTAACCCGCTTAGTCGCGAACTCATAACCCGACTTCTCAAAAACATCGTGACTATGCGATGTACATCTAATAACACCGAAATTGCTCACTCGCACAAATGATCATGAATTAACATAATTTTACCGTGACTGCATAATTTTACAGTCTGATGACTCATCGCCCACTCACACAACTTGAAAACATGCTAAAAGACCAATGCGATTGAGCGACAAATACTTAAAATAGAACACAATTAATGAATTTTGACCCTTTAAGCACAGTGAGACATTGGATTTAAACCAGAAAGCATGGGAAAATAGCCAATGCTAGAAATTTGAAAATTTTCTTGGTAGAGTGCTAACAAGATACACTGGCAACTATATATGGAGGTGATACAAATGTATTGAGAGCCAAATCTGAAATCTTGAGAGGTAAGTTTGATGAAATGAGAATGTAAGATGGTGAAACTATTGTTCAGTATTTTGGCTGAGTTAAGGAGGTTGTAAATGCTATTAGAGGAGCTAATGGAACTATTAGTGATGATACTGTTATTAGCAAGGTACTGAGAACCTTACTTTCTATACATGCTATTAGAGTATCTGCTATACAAGAAATGACATGTACTCCTGGTAGCAACTAAACTCTGGAAGGTCTAGTTGGTAGACTTACTGCTTTTGAAATGTCAATTTTTGATAATTTCACTCCTCATCATGTTGATTCTGCATTCAAATCGCAATTGACCCATCATAAATCAAAGAAAGGAAAAGAAGGAAAAGTGAATAGCAACAGTGACATTTCTGATGAAGATATTGATGAAATTGAAGCACTTATGGCTAGAAAAATACTGAGAGGAAGAGTAAAATTAAAAGGTAAACTTCCTATAATCTATTTTTCATGTAACAAAGTTGGCCATATTGCTGCAAGATGTCTTGATAGGAATGACAATGATGAAAGAAGATAAAGAAAGTATAAAGAAAAAAGGGATGACAGAGATTTCATAAGGCATAAGGAATATAAGGACAAAGGTAAAAAATAATGCTATATTGTTGAAGAAGAAAAAAATAGTGAATCTGATAAATCTGATGACAATGATATAAAAGTTGTTAATATTTCTATGAAAGATGATTATGATGAAGATGAGAAAACTGCACTTATTTCATATATGAGTAAAGGTGATAGATGGATAATTGATAGTGGTTTCTCACATCACATGAATAGTGATAAAAGTAAATTTGAAACCTTAAACTATTGCAAAGGTGGTAGTGTTAAGTTTGGTAATGACAAACCATGTCTTGTGAAAGGAAAAGGATAAATAAAAATGACTGATAAGATCACATGTGATAGTGCCTATTGGGTTGAAGGACTAAACTGTAATTTGTTGAGTGTTGCTCAGTTGAATAATTCTAGATACTGAGTTGAGTTTCATCACAGAAAGGCCATAATCTTTGATCCTACTGGTGAACTGATTGGAAGTGGAGAACTGACAAGAGGTAATTTGTTCTATCTAGATTTTTCTGATGAGACATGTTTGTTTGCATAATATGATGATATATGGTTATGGCATAAGAGGTTATGTCATGTGAACTTTGATAACTTGGTAAATATTAGTAAGAGGGTTGCCAAGATTGAAGAAACCTAATAATGTTATGTGTAAGCAATGTCAGTTGGGAAAAATGACAAAGTCTAGTTTTAAGAGAAAAACCTATACCTCTGATGATATTTTGGAATTGGTTCATACTGACCTTTGTGGACCTATTGGTGTACAAAGTTGCTGAGGTGATAAATATTTCATATTGTTTGTTGATGATTACTCTAGAATGATGAATGTAATGTTTCTCAAAGAAAAATATGATGCTTTTTAGCAACAAAAACTTTAGTGGCGATTATTCGCCAATTGGTGAATGTCGCATGTCGGTGAGCGGGGAATTGGGGAATTTTTTTCATATACTAGATTGACCCTATCACCTAAAAATTATTAATATTGGGTCCAATGCCCATCGCCCATTGGTTTATTTAATTTTCTACCTTTCTTACACATTATCACCAATGGAATATAATTTTTAGTCCCCGTAAATTTAAAAAATTTGCCTATAATTTCTAAGCGAACCCAAATGTACGGTCTATATTTGTCAATAAAATTATACATATATATTTATAGGTGGCCTCAAATTCACCTGGCATTTTGTGGACATGTGTCTCAAACCCACCCAAATTTGCCAACTTTATTAATCATAAAGGTATTGGACGACCCATAATCACCTCAAAAATAAAAAAAGACATGTTATAATTACGCGGGCTTTGCCAAATTTGTATACCTTGACCTAATAACTCCCGTCAAATTTGCCAAATAAGGATAGTATAAAAACATTTGATCGATAGAAAATTTTCAAATGAGTATGAGTACTTTAGTAGTTTCAGACTGTTGAGTGCAACTGCATACTGCATTGGTGAGTCGCGACTGCAATTTAATTTGAGTCAAAGGTAAGTGATACTTATTCTGCGACTCTGTAATTTTGAGTTCATTATTATTTAGTGGTAACCACTTAGCAAACAATGGTGACTAGGGAGACCTCAAAAATGATTTTAGGGCCAATGAATCCAGAATCATATTTATATATATTATAGTCTATTGTCACTTCAACAATTTAACATTTTTTTTTGTAGTGGAAGTCGTTGGAGAATGGAGATGTCGAAGAAGAATAAGGGTAAGGCTCCTACAAATGGGGAAAGGAAAGATGGAGAGAGGCCAGAAAAACACATAACCTTATCATCGTACTTTGGTCATGGTGTTGGAAATTTTTCTGTCCAAAATCGGGAAGTTGCTTCATCACAAGTAGATTTTGAAGATTCACAACCTGAAACTACACGACATATGGAAGAAGTAGGCGAACCTGATATCTCAGATCATGATGAACTTGAAGGATATTTTTAGTTAAATACCCAGAGTAGCCATAATGATATAATCAACTTGGACAAGACTGAGAATATCGGAGATGATGATGGTTCTGGGAAAAATAAAAGAAAAAACAATTCAAAAAAGGATAGGGAATAAAAAAATGATCAGAAGTGGGAGTTGTCGAGGAATTTTCAAATAGAATGGGTGTCAAAGTATCCATTCATTGAACCAGTGACAATATAATTGAAGGGAATAATCTGGTAGAATGCAGATGTAAGATTTGCAGCAAGATAAATAAGAAGGAAAAGAGGTTGCAGTTAAAAATTGACACCATAGAGAAGCATATGGGTAAAGTTTACAAAAAGAAAACCATAGATGGATTTAAAAAAATTACTGATAAGATGGAAAACAAAGGAAGAATCTATGCATGTTAAGAATGCAAAATTATATGAATTTCACAAGAATATACAAATGAAGCCTGCTCAAGTTAAAGGCTCTATTGAAGCTTGTTTTGGAAAAGCATCAGAAGCAAAAATAATGGGAAAAGTTGTTCAGTTAAGTGTTATCTTTAATATTTTAAGTAGAGGGCATCCTATGACAGACTACCCATCATTTTTATCTTTGTTACACTTTCTGAAAGATCGTTACTATCCTAACAGTCACTGGTCAGTAAATAGTGGATGGGAATAGGAAAGTTGTCTTGCCGAGGTTGAAAAAGAGGATCTAAAGGCAAAAATTAAAGACTCAAATTTTATTGCATTGTCTTTAGATGAGGTTACAATAGTAGATAATACTTTGTGGGTATGCATGCATGATTATACTATACACAATTTTGTCCGCCAACCTCATCTACTAACTGTTGCTAAAATGAAGGATAATGCAGCGACTGAAAATTTATTTGAACTAGTAAAAAATTATCTAATTGAATATGAAGGTGTAGATGAAATGAAGATTGCCAATAAGTTGGTGTTTTTTGGAGTAGATGGAGCTTCAGTAATGCAAGGCCACAAGGGCGGTCTTTGCACAAAGATACAATCTTCTTGTGCACCCAACGTTACTCCCATTCAGTGCATGGCCCACAGAATGAATCTAGCTTTTGGATTTGTCAGCAAGCATGCTCCAGTACAAAAAATTGAATTTTTAATCAAATATCTCTACCAATACTTCTGTTGAAGTATGAAATTATTGAGGGAATTTAAACACTTTACCGAAGGACTAACCGAAGGAAACAAGCCTTTGAAGGATAATGATACTAGATGGATATCTTTGGATTGACCAGTGCATTGAGTGTTTTCAAAATATCAATCATTGCTTGGTCTAATGAACTCAAGTCATGAAGAAGTAGGGCTGCCCAAATTTACTGAGCTTCTGTGAAGGTTAAGTAATGTAGAGATACTCTTAACATTAGCAGGTCTTCTTCCCCTTCTTGAGGAAATGACAAATATAATGAAAAAGGCCCAACAAAGAGAAATGTATATTGCAAAATATGTTGTGCTTCATAAATTGACATGCATGATGCTCGATAATCTCTATCGATTGTGTGATGATGCAAAATTTTCTAGTTGGCTGAAAATCACAGATTTGGACAATCCTGACAACTTTTTAAAGGTCGGTGCAAATGGGGAGTTATGTGTAGAAGTACGTAAAGTATAGATAACAATGTACTACTATACCAGGGTCGATTTTAAGGTACTAGGAAGGAACCACAAGAAGTGAATATCAAGTGTTAAAAGGGAAGACTTTACCAAGATTGTTGAGTCTGTAACTGCTTCTATGAAGCACATTGCCTATGATCTTTCCTCAGAGATTAGAGAAAGATTCTTGTTGGCCCACTTTTTGTCCGCATACCCTTCAGAAAAGTGAGTGTTTAATGTATGTGGTGGTCTTGAAAGCTTCTTGTTAGTCCTAAGTCTAAGTCTAGAAAACTTTCCCTTAGGCTAGGGAGCCTTTATCAGATTTTTCCAAATTGCCTTCTCTTTTGTGAAACGGAGGGTTTCTGTTTATGAGTTTATGTTTTCATTGGGTAGGTTAAGTTCCCAATCCATTAAAGGATGTGGTTAAAATATTTCTAACATCAGTATTATACAAAATGGAATTATGTATCCGTAATCCTCCATTTTACAGCTTGGCAGAAAATCAGGTTCGAGCCTCTCCACTGGCAGAAAAGTATCAACAGAGTGCATCTTCCACCAATGACTACTAAGTGATGTCTCAGCAAGAAGTATAGTTCTAAAATGGATCCTTTAGGCTTAAGAAGGGTTGTTGTGTCTGGATTACATCTCTACAATCCAAAAGGAATGATTCAATAGAAAGAAATCAAGGAATTAAGCCTAAAGGCAGAAAAGCAGAAAATGACTTCTCCCCTACTCCTACAAGTGGGTTTTGACCCACGGAGTATGTTTTTTGCCAGACCATTTAAATGAAGTGATTTCGAGGAAGAACCTATCTCATAAAGAATTTAAGATATAAAGAAGGCAGATGAAATCAACACATGCCATTTTGGCATCTTGATAGACCAAATTTCCCCCTAGGTGGATTTTTGAACTAAGAGCACTCCAAAAGCACTTCTCTGCCCAAAGGAGAAGCGGAAAAGTGATTTTCTGCTACCTCAAAAAAGTTACCGTTGTGGTTACTAAAAGTGAAAAGATATTTCTTAATGGCCCATAAGAGCAAGGTAATTAATTCAAATAAAGCCGTTTTACTTCATAACGGACTGTTTCATTAATGTTGAGGTCTTTTCATTCGTGTGGCACGGGAAGTCGGCCGTTAAATGGTAAAAATTCAAAAGTATAAGATACGTTGGAGATTTCCAATAGGAGCCACTATTTTCTTAACATATTGCTTAGATTTGAAGCTTTAATATTAGTTCTTCTTTGTTCCTGCCTTCTCAAAGATATTCCTCATTCCCGAATCAAATCATTTGAATCATGGCTTCCAGATTCATGGGATTCGACGGAATGAATGACATTATTTCTGAATGGCATAAGATTTTAGATACATCTCTGAAGTTCTTTGACATGCAGAACTTCCAGAATAGATTAAAAGTGGACCATATACATCCCATTACTGAGAAGTTGAAGGAGAGTGGATTAGTTGAGGCCGCTAGTTTTCCCGTGGCTGTTCAAGCCCTAGAATTAATCTGGGAATGCATCGCTCGATACAACCCAGATACAAGGAAAATTATCTTTCCCAATGATACAGTGCTACTATCTATTGACAGGGAATTGGTCTATAACTCGCTTCACACCCCAGAGCAAGCTGACTATTCAGAATTGACATACAGTCGGGCGGTGACTAAATATATTGCCAAAAAGTTAGTTTGGAAGAAGGAGATAATGAAATCATGGTTTCAAGAACCCAAGAGCACCAAAGGGAAGCTACCAAAGACATTATATGACACTAATATGAAGCTGGAGATTGTTGACATTTTGGTGTTACTCCACTAGATCAGAGGTCAGAGTGAGGCACTCAATTTTGTTGATCATCACTTCTTCCTGGTTCGGGTAATCTGTTCCCAACATCACTTCATTGATTGGGCCCTTATGGTAAGTGAGAACCTTTTGGAAGCCCTAGATAGAGCTAAGTGACAAAATGAATTCTATATGTCTTAAGTTCTGTTGTATATTCTGGCAACAATACAAATTTGGCTAGGTCTCCCTAGATTAGAGAAATTTACTGATGATGTTAAGAGTTATGAATTCTTCCCCTCTTTACAATTACATAACAACTATGCAGAATACCTTTAGGTTAATGATGCATTTACAATGAGATTGTGCAAGGAGTTACAAGGCTGTCCAGAAAGGAGATTCTCCCCTAAAGCCATGGATTCCATCAGCCAATTTGGATGCTATTTCATTTAAATCAGTGATTTCTCATACCTTTGTCTTGCAGGTTTTGATGACTTCCCTTCGAAGCTGCATAGATATCCTATGGATGTGATCATGCTTGTGGAGGTGATGAGACAAGCTCTGCAAGTGAATGTGATATGTGCCAATGCCAAGAAGAAAGGCTATGACTTCCCCATGACTATTGGTGCCTACAGTTGTGCTTCCTGGTCTGAGGCGAAGAATGTCCTAAAGACATTCTCTAAGAGGTTTTTTTTGGAAACCTATGATGTTCAGAGGGCACAATATGATCCAGTTAATTATGCTTGCAATGATCTGAAAATGGGCCAAGCTATCCACCATGTAGACGACATTGAAGGCTACTGGGCCAATTGTAGAGATGATCTGGAGAGTAGAGATAGGTTCTATGCCAGATTAACCATTGAACAAATCAAAAAGTTCAAGGTTAATTTTACAATTGAAGGGCTACTAGATGATGGCCAACACATGTATGATAACACCTATCTTGAGAAGATCAAGACTCTCTCCATCAGTTTTGAGCCCATGTTAGATCAAGCCGTCGGTGACTTACAAACCTTAATGAGTGATATTTATAAGATGATAGAGTAGTGGGTTGAATGGATAGCAGGAAGAAGGAAGAGGTCACAAAGGAAGCCTCCTACTCAAATAAATTTGACAAAGGATTCATCCAAAATCACAACAACTTCCTCGGTAATACTCCGAACTATGTCAAAAAGTTCTTCTCAGCCAGCTGGTGGAGGTGATGAACCTCTCGAAAAAGAATTTCAGCCAAAGAAGACTTATGGAGAAGGTTCACTCCCAAATATCGGAACAAAAAAGGAGCTCACCAAGGATGCAGAACTAGAGCGGTTAGTAAAGGCACTCATAGTAGATGTATTGGTTGACACCTCGACCCAGGATTCTCCAAGGAGAGGGTCTCCCATCATAGTGGAAGTGGGTGAAGATTCTCCTTCAACCACAAAATCAAAAGGAGAGGCCAGGAAGAAATAGAAGGTCACTTTAGTAGCCAAATTGGTGTCCTCTTCTCCTACTTCAGTAAATCCATTTGATTCGAGACCAAAGGCTACACCTCCAGTCATCAGGAATTTGTTCATTGAGGAGTTGGTTTTTGCCAACAAAGTTACTAGCGTAGAGTCATGGATAGAACATACTCTGGAACACAAGAGGAAGAGGGTGGAAGAAGGGAATTATAGAAAAGACACTCTTTCATGATCCTTTCAGCCCAAGGACACTATGAGAAAATAGAAGAAAGTAAAGACAATGTCTACCCTAGGTTGTGACCCTGAGACCGAACACTTCACTATGGAAGTGGCCAAACCAACCAAGGATGGTAGATTCGAAGATATGACCACTTTATATTTCTAGTTGTGATCATTTGATATGGGGTTAGCTCTCCATGACACCAAGGTGGACTGGTGGAAGTCTACTAATGTGGTAATAGAAGAAGAACTCAAAGAGCTCAAGACTGCCAAGGTTCAACTGAAGGCAGAAGTGGCTGAGTTGAAAAATTTCATAAGACAACTTCTCAACCTGATTGTGAGTGTTCCCAGCACCCAATCCACCTTTGATCCCAATGCGGTAGAGAATCAAGCTATATTAGCCAAGTTGTAGGAAGATAGGCACTTCATGTAGATCGGTAGAGGATGGGGTGAGAGACTCAAATTTAAAGGGTTGGCAGTTGTTGAGAAATTGGGTAGTTCTCTCTTGAGGTTGGAGACAAAAAGGAATAACATCGAGAAGAATTTACAAACTCTTGCATCTGAGAGGGTGAAGTGTCAGGAGTGCATAGTAATGCTCCATGTAGCTATGAAGATGAAGACAAAAGAGGCGTTGAAAGCCAAGATTCTACAAAAAGGAGATGAACCTCTAATCGAGTGGCTTCAAAGTTTAGAGTTCAAAATTGAAATTATTATCCAGGCCAAGATGGGGTTGAAGCAAGTAGACATTAAGGTCAAAGAAGAACAGAACAAAGACTTTAAGATTCTTCAAGGTTTGCATATAAAATCACAGACAAGTGGAGAAGGTAAAGAAATGATAGGATTGGCCAATATGTAGAAATCATTCTTTGATTATGTAGACAAGTTGTTAGATCCATCTTCCACCCACTTGGACAAAGTACCAGAACTTCAATAGTTGAGTGGATGTGTTTATAAAGCCATGGAAGAATTGAAGGATTAGATAGATGCAATTAAAAGTCTGGCTAAAGAGCATTCTAGATGGCTCATTCGATACACCAATGTCCATGTTAATAGACATGAAGAACTTATCAAGGTTATCACAACTATCACTACCTATAGGGATAAATTAGGCAAAGGGAGCGAAATCAAAGCTTAAGTAGATTCTCTCTTTGTACTAAATTTTGATCAATATGTAACAGATAGTCTTTTAGTTATCATTTCTAGTTGGGGAAGTTGAAGCATTTTAGTTTGCCCCCTTTCTTGTAATGGCCCAATCTGGGACTCTATATGTACTATTTCCAAAATCAATACAAAGGTCGGCTAAATTTTGGTGTGAAAGATAGCATTTTGTTGAGTCAAATTTGTATGTTTGAATACCATTGTTTTATCTATTCCATTTGCATTTCACTTATCTTTCTATTGAATTTGGATGTTTCTTTGAAGTTGGATTTACAATCTGTGTTCAAACTAGAGCTTTGTATCATGATTTGATATAATTAGCAAAAGGGGAAATTCGTTGTTATCTTAAGTTTGGGAAACATTCTTATGATATAGATCAATTCATTGTTGCTCCATCATTAATCCTTAGTCGTGCATCTGCATTTTTAGTAGAAGTTCATGCATTACCAAATTTGGGAGTTAATCTGATTGATGAAATCTTAGAGTTGGCTAGATTTAGAGTTAAAATCGTCCTACCTGAGCTATTTCCTGCCTAGGATTAGCTTGGTTTGCCTCTTCTATTCTCTGATTAAGAACATACCCCTGTTAGACTAGGAAAGAGAAAAATTCACTGAAAATCATTCATATAAGGGAGCTATATCTTTAAATTCATAGGGAAATTAGTTTTTTCAATAAAAATTTTCCAACTATTATATTCGATTGTTCTTACGCATTTTGGGTATTTTAGAGTTAAATTGAAAAGAACAATCTGTTTACTAACATATTTTTGGTGACTCTACTGGGGAGACGAACAATCGTTACACCAGAAGCATATCATGAGGAAAGATGGTGCTTTCCCATGAAAATATAATTCCTGTACTCCAACCAAATCTTGGTTTTCAAGACGTTCAAGAAGACTTTAGTTCCTCGCTGATCACTTTTGCCTGGAGGAATAGAAGAAGCACCAAACATTATAGAAATTCCAGTCAAGTGCTAGTGCAAGAAGAAGCCAGAATAGAAGCACTTGAAAGAGCCTTCCAAAGGAGAAATCAAAGAAGAGAACAATGCTAAGCTGAGCGTGAAGCTAGGCCACAAAATTAGTCAAAAATATGGAGCCTAAAAGATTTCTCAGGAGCATAAAGAAAGAAGGAAGTACAGATCCAATCTTTGAGAGACTTGCAGATATTAACTTTTCTCTACTTGAAGTACCTCACTGAAGAAACAAAATTGCAAAAAGCTAGAGCAGACCTTCTTCACCCCCTAAGAAGTTTACTCTTTTATCCACCACTTGCCAAGTGTTAATGTTACATGGAGTAGTTGCTCCCCTTGCTATCAATCTAACCCCTTATTTACCTCAAGTAACATTGGCACTCCCTTGGGCCACTGCAATCAAACCCCTGCAATTAGCAACATACAATCCTCTTCCCTCAAGGTCTAGAAAGAATTTTCCTAAATTTTCTGGAGATGGGAAAGTATCTACAGACGAACATATTGCTGTATTCTTTTCTTCTGTCAACATTCTAGCAGTACGGGAAGAAGATGTGGCTGTAAGATTATTTGTCGAGACCCTTGTTGAGGGTGCTACTGATTGGTTTCACCACCTACCAAATTATTCTATTACAGATTGGGCCTCCATGAGAGAAGCTTTTGAAAGAAGGTTTAAAATTGTAGAAGATGAACATGCTCTATTAACACAATTAACCTCTATCAAGAAAGAGCCTTCTATTAGTATGAGAGATTTCATAGCTAAATTCAATAAGCTCATAAATCGTATTCCAGTAGATGATAGGCCTACGATGGGGAATTTGAAAACATTCTTTATAAGTGCTATGCCACCATACATCAATTATGATCTAAGAAGAGTTAATCCTTCAGGTTTGGATGCGACACAGAGAACTGTAGTGGAACTCAAGGATCACATGATCTCATCCAGGAAATGGAAGAGGGAAATCCAGTCAAGAACTAGTTCTAGTGGTACTACATCATCTGATGAGATGATCCAAAATTTTTCAAATGAATTCATCGCCTTCAAAAGGCAACTTCCTAGATTCAATAACCCTTATCAATGGAACTATCAAGAGCAATCTAGAAGGGGCAATGATGTGAGGAATGCTGATAGTAAAGCACTAAAATTAACTGGTCCACCACAAAGACTAGCTATTGAAGCCCCCCCTAAAAGAGGGAATATGTGCGCCTTTCATCTAACTATAGATCATGATGGAGAAAGCTGCCCTGATGTAGCCCATGTTTGGAAAATGCATCAAACTGATGAATGGAATGCTGTAGTCTCCGACACCGAACCAGACTCATACTCGCATGGTGACTCTGAAAAATTATATTTAGAATATGAGTCTGATTCAGAACAAGGAGCAACATGTTATGCGACCATAGACGGGATTTCCTATATGGTCTTGACAGGAGCCAGAAAGATAAAGGTCCTACCTCTCCTTCCCCACCTAAAAATAATGAGGCATCTACCTCCAACTCTAAGGAAGCCAATCAAGGCGTGAGAATTCTACAACCAGGTAAGGAGGAGAGCTCTTTTGACATTATTCAATTCTATAGAGACTCTTGAATTCAAATATCTCCCATAGATTATCTCAAATATAATCCTATAGAATTGCAGAAATTAGTAGATTATTGTGATGAAGGGAATCATAACCTAAACCAAAACATCATGAATACTATAGAAAATGAGTCATTTTTTGTAGAGCCCATTGAGCAAGGTGAATCATCTGTGTTAGCTACTTCCCTGGGTCAGAATCCTGATCCATTCTATGTGTCTTTATATATTAATGGATGCAAGTTGAGAAATTTTATAATAGACTCTGGGGCCTCAGATAACATAATGCCATCAACCGTAGCTAAAGCTTTAGGACTTACTCTTACTAAAGCTCATGTTAGGTGCTATTCTATGGAATCCAAGCAAGTACCTCTGGTTGGACAAATTAAGGATGCCCAAGTGGCTCTAGAAGCACACCCTGAGAAGAAGATGCTGTTAACAATTCTGGTTGCTGATATACCTGCTAGCTATGGTTTGTTGTTAAGCAAGAGTTTCTGTAGAGATCTAGGAGGGGAAATAAATTTAGATTGGTCTCAAGCTTTAATCCTGGTGGGTAATCAAAATATTAAATTGGTCTCGGAAGAGAAAGCTAAGTTTACAGTGCTGAAATCTGATGATCATAAAGCCCAAATTCTATATCAAGAATTGGAATTTGGAAACTATATGCTATTTATTCATGATCACGATGAGGAGGTGAAACTAGGAGAATGGAAAAAGGAATTTTCCACTGAAGAAGAGTCATCTCAAATTTGGATTCTTGAATTTGATGGTAGTTGTGCTTTGTCAGGATCTGGTGCAGCTGTGGTCTTGATATCACCAGATGGAATATGTGAGCCTATAGATTATAAATTAGAATTTGGAAATACCAACAATACTGTTGAATATGAATCCCTTCTGTTAGGAATCATCACTGGAAAGGAAAATGACACGGAGATTTTGTGAGCTCATGGTGATGCAAAGCTTATCATGTGCCAGGTTAAGAATAAATACTCTGTTAAAAATCACAGATTAAAGAACTATAGAAATATAGTATGGGATGAGATAGAAACACTGGACACATTCTTTATTGAATCGGTGCCAAGAGAGTTGAATGCCAAAGTGGACTCCCTTGCTGTGTCAGCTTCATTACTCCTTCCCCACCCAAAATTCAAAGACCAGAAGTACCAAGTGGAAGTCATATATCGACTGTCTGTACCTGACAATGTGGAATATTGGCAAGTGTTCAAAGATGACAACAATATCCTCTTTCTAGAGAGTGGTGGCGACTTCCACAAAGAAATCTATGGAAATCATTAAGGAGGTCATCTAGACAAGCAAAAGAAAGATAAGTCAGAGGTTATCCAGCTACAAAGTAATATTATTCCACCCCATCTAGTTACCCTTGAAAAAATTTTCAACAGGCACGACACTTTTGTGAAGAAGAAAAGAATTGAAAGAGGTCCTACTACTGGAAAATATGAAGGAATGAATATTGGAACTGAGAAAGATCCTAGGATGATCATCATTGGGAAGTGCTGTACTGAAGAAGAATGAAACAAAGCCAGGAAACTCTTCCTAGAATATTTTGACATTTTTTCCTGGAGCTATGAAGACCTAAAAATTTTTATGGGTGGGAAATTCAAGCATCAAATCCTCTTAAAACCTGAAGCTACCCCATTCAGAAAAAATAAAAGGAACTATAATCCAATGTTTCTGATGCAATACTTAAGGAAGTAGATAAAATGCTTAAAGCAAGGATCATCTATCCTATACACCACTCTACTTGGGTGGCAAACATAGTACCTGTGAGGAAGAAGAACAGAGAGATAAGAATCTATGTAGACTTCAGAAATCTTAACCAATCTTCTTTGAAATGCAATTATGCTCTTCCCAATATGGATCACTTACTACAGATTGTAGCCGGAGCTGAAACGATGTCTATGTTGGATGGATTTTCAGGATATAATCAGATAGAAGTTGAGAAAGCGGACCAGCATAAAATGACATTCACCACCCCATGGGGCACTTTTACTCACTATAGAATGCTATTTGGGATAATCAATGCTGGAGCTACTTTTTAGAGAGGTATGGACCTTTCCTTCAGTGATATGAAGAATAAAATCATTGGTATATATTTTGACGATCTTACTGTATTCTCTAGGAAAAAAATAGATCATATAAATGACTTAAGGAAAGTATTGCAAAGGTGTCAGGAGGATGGGATTTCATTAAATCCCAAGAAGTTAGTCTTCTGTGTAACTGAGGGGAAATTGCTAGGTCACATTGTCTCCCAGGAAGGCATAATAATCAATCCAGAAAGGGTCAGAGCTATTCAACAATTGAGTTTACCTGTTAATAAAACTAGAGTAAAATATTTTTTTGGTCTGGTTAACTTTCTCAAGAGGTTCGTTCCAGATTTTTCAGAAATTACTAAATGTATAGTTGATATGATGAAGGGAAATGTGAATTTCAAGTGGAATGAATCCGGTAAGCAAGCTTTCAAAAACATAAAGAATGCCATAGCCAATGCTCCGGTGTTATGTCACCCTGATTACAAGAAAGACTTGGTAATCTATTGTTATTCTTTTGAACATACTCTATCAGCCATTCTCATGCAGGAAAATGAGGAGGGAGTCTAGGATCCTATTGCTTTTATGAACACACCTCTAAAAAATCACAAGCTGAAATACTCCCAAACTGAAAAAATGCTTTCGCAGTCATTAAGGCTTTAAAGAATTTTAGATTCTATGTCTTACACTCACATTCTCTTGTGTATGTACCTGATATCATAGTGAAAAGCATATTGACTCAATAGGATGTAGGATGTAACAATAGGGGAGGATGGGTAGCTAAAATACAAGAATATGACTTAGAGATTAAGCCCACAAGGCTAGTGAGAGGCAATGCACTATGCAAGGCAATGGAGGAAAACCAAGCAGGTGAAGATCCAGAAGCTACACAATTGGTTTTGGAAGTAAGTATGCAAGACCCCTGGTTTGAAAACATCATTTATTTCCTTACATATGGTGAATGCCCTGAAGGGCTAAATTCTAAGCAAATAAGAGACCTAAAACTGAAGGCTTCTAAATATGTTATCTGGGAAGATAGGTTATATAAGAGATCAATAGATAGGACCTTTCTCCGATGTGTCGACATACAACAACAAGAGAAGTTGTTAAAAGTATTTCATGATGAAGCTTGCAGAGGACATTTCTCCTTGTCAGTTACCACATTCAAGATTTTGAGGTAGTGTTATTACTGGCTAGGAATGTTCAGAGCTGCTTACCACTAGGTAGAAAAGTGTGAGAAATGCAAAATGTTTACCGGAAAGCCACAGTTAGTAGCGTTTCCTCTGACACCGGTGATAATTGAATGTCATTTTCAACAATGGGGTCTTGATTTTATTGGTCCTATAAACCCCATGTCCAGTGTAGGTCATACCTACATAATCATTGTGACTGACTACTTCACAAAATGGGTGGAGGCAAAAGAAACCAAGAGGACTACTTCAGAAGTAGTATGTGAATTCATCAAAGAAAGCATCCTGGTAAGGTTTGGTGTGCCTATTAAGTTAGTTATGGATAACACTGCATACTTTTCTTCTCAAGAAATTACTGAATTTTTCTTTGAGTACGACATCATGGTCAATCATTCTTCTGACTATTTCCCTCAAGGGAATGGCCAAGCCAAATCTAGCAATAAAAACTTGGTGAATATCATAAAGAAGCTTGTAGCAGACAACCAGAGAACCTGACATAAGAAAATCTATGAAGCCATCTAGGTAGATAGAGTGACTCCTAAAAGAGCCATAGGTGTATCCCCTTTTGAACTTGTTTACGGAGTAGAGGCCAACCTTCCATTACCAATAGAGTTAGCAACCTGCAAACTAAGAACATCAGTAGAAGATGGAGTATATGAAGATGGTTTAGAAAAGAGGATTTTGTACCTAAACAAACTGGAAGAAGAAAGAAAATGGTAGACCACATTACACAACATCAGATACATGTAAAGAGTTTGTTTGATAAAAAGAGCAGACCCTGGAAATTTATGATAGGAGACATGGTGCTGTTGTTGGACAAGCATAGGGCACCCAAGGGCATGCACATAAAATTTGAGACACTATGGAAAGGACCTTTCAAGATCCATCAAGCATTCGAGAAGAATTCTTTCAAATTGACATATCCAGATGGTGAAGCGCTACCCCTGACGTATAATGGTCAGGATTTGAAGCTCTATCAGATTTAAATTAAAAATAGGTACCCATTATTGTACAATACTTACATTTAGTTCTTTCTTTTATTTTTCTAGTTAGGTTCCCTTCCTATTTTCCCTTTCCATGTCTTGCTTTAGTTTTTTCGTGAGCCATATTTTGTTGAGATTTACAAAACCAGAGATTTGAGATTCCTTGCTTGGACATGTGAATGTCCAAGTCCAAAGACAGAGCCAGCTGTTGCCCCACTTTTAGTTCACATACCCTTCAGAAAAGTGAGTGTTTAATGTATAGTTGTGGTCTTGAAAGCTTCTTGTTAGTCCTAAGTCTAAGTCTAGAAAACTTTCCCTTAGGCTAGGGAGCCTTTACCAGATTTTTCCAAATTGCCTTCTCTTTTGTGAACCGGAGGGTTTTTGTTTATGAGTTTATGTTTTCATTGGGTAGGTTAAGTTCCCAATCTAGTAAAGGCCATGGTTCAAAGATTTCTAACATCAGTATTACACATAATGGAAGTATGTAGCCATAATCCTCCATTTTGCAGCTTGGAAAAAAATCAGGTTCGAGCCTCTCCACTGGCGGAAAAGTATCAACAGAGTGCATCTTCCGCCGACGACTACTAAGTGATGTCTCAACAAGAAGTATATTTCTAAAATGGATCCTTTAGGCTTAAGAAGGGATGCTGTGTCTAGATTACACCTCTACAAGCCAAAAGGAATGATTCAATAGAAAGAAATCGAGGAAATAAGCCTAAAGGCAGAAAAGTAGAAAATGACTTCTCCCCTACTCCTAGAGGCGGGTTTTGACCCACACAGTATGTTTTCCACCAAACCATTTAAATGAAGTGATTTCGAGGAAGAACCTATCTCATAAAGAATCTGAGATATAAAGAAGGCAGATGAAATCAACACATGCCATTTTGGCATCCTGATAGAAAAAATTTCCCCCTTGGCAGATTTTTGAACCGAGAGCACTCCATAAGCACTTCTCCACCCAAAGGAGAAGTGGAAAAGTGATTTTCTGCTACCTCAGAAAAGTTACCATTGCGGTTACTAAAAGTGAAAAGACATTTCTTAACGGCCCGTAAGAGCAAGGTAATTGATTCAAATAAAGATGTTTTACTTCATAACAGACTGTTTCATTAATGTTGAGGTCTTTTCATTCGATTGGCGTGGGAAGTCGGCCATTAAATGGTAAAAATTCAAAAGTATAAGATCAGTTGGAGATTGCTAGCAGGAGCCACTATTTTCTTAACATATTGCTTAGATTTGAAGCTTTAATATTGGTTCTTCTTTGTCCCTACATTCTCAAAGATGTTCCTCATTCCCGAATCAAATTATTCGAATCATGGCTTCCAGATTCATGGGATTCGATGAAATGAACGACATTACTTCTGAATGGCATAAGATTTCAGATACATCTCTGAAGTTCTTTGACATGCAGAACGTCCAAAATAGATTAAAAGTGGACCAGATACATCCCATTACTAAGAAGTTGAAGGAGAGTGGATTAGTTGAGGCCACTGGTTTTCCCATGGCTGTTCAAGCCCCAGAATTAATCTAAGAAAGTATCGCTTGATACAACCTAGACACTAGGCAAATTCTCTTGCCCAATGATATGGTGCTACTATCTATTGACAAGGAATCTGTCTAGAACTCACTTCGTATCCCAGAGCAAGCTGAGTATTTAGAAATGACATACAATTGGGTGGTGATTGAATATATTGCCAAAAAGTCACTTTGGAAGAAGGAGATAATGAAAGCATGGTTTCAAGAACCCAAGAGCACCAAATGGAAGCTGCCAAAGATATTATATGACACTAATCTAAAGCTAGAGATTGTTGACATTCTGGTGTTACTCGACATGATCAGAGGTGAGAGTGAGGCACTCAATTTTGTTGATCATCACTTCTTCTTGGTTTAGGTAATCTATTCCCAACATCAATTCATTGATTGGGCCCTTATGGTAAGTGAGAACCTTTTGGAAGCCCTAGATAAAGCTAAGTGCCAGAATGAATTCTATATGAGTTTAGTTCTGTTGTATACTCTGGAAACGATACAAATTTGGCCAGGTCTCCCTAGATTAGTGGAATTTCCTAATGATGTTAAGAGTTATGAATTCTTCCCCTCTTTACAATTACATAATAGCTATGCAGAATACCTTCGGGTTAATGATGCATTTACAATGAGATTGTGCAGGGAGTTACAAGGCTGTCTAGAAAGGAGATTCTCCCCCAAAGCCATGGCTTTCATCAGCCAATTTGGGTGCTACTTCATTCAATTCAGAGATTTCTCATACCTTCATCTTGCAAGTTTTGATGACTTCCCTTTGAAGCTGCCCAGATATCCTACAAATATGATCATGCTGGTGGAGGTGATGAGACAAGCTCTGCAAGTGAATGTGATATGTGCTGATGCCAAGAAGAAAGGCTATGAATTCCCCATGACTATTGGTGCCTACAATTGTGCTTCCTGGTCTGAGGTGAAGAATGTCCTAAAGGCATTCTCTACGAGGTTTTCATTGGAAACCTATGATGTTATGAGGCCAAAATATGATCCAGTTAATTATGCTCATGATTATCTACAAATGGGCCGAGCTATCCACCATGTAGATGACATTGAAGACTACTAGGCCAATTGTAGAGATGATCTAGAGAGCAGAGATAGGTTCTATGCCAGATTAACCATTGAACAAATCAAAAAGTTCAAGGTCAATTTTGTAGTCAAAGGGCTACTAGATGACAACCAGCACATGTATGATAACACCTATCTCGAGAAGATCAAGCCTCTCTCCATCAGTTCCGAGCCCATGTTAGATCAAGCCATCGGTGACTTGCAGACCTTAATGAGTGGTATTTATAAGAGGATAGAGAAGTGGCTTGAATGGACAATAGGAAGAAGGAAGAGGTAAAAAAGGAAGCCTCCTACTCAAAGAACTCCAACAAAGGATTCCTCCAACATCGCAACAAATTCCTCGGTAATACTCCCAACTATGTCCAAAAGTTCTTCTCAACCAGCTGGTGGAGGCGATGAACCTCCCAAAAAAGAAGTTTAGCCAAAGAAGACTTGTGGAGAAGGTTCACTCCCAAATATCAGAACAACAAAGGATCTCACCAAGGATGCAGAACCAAAGCGATCAGTAAAGGTAGTCATAGTAGATGTACCGGTTGACACCTCGACCCATGATTCTCCAAGGAGAGGGTCTCCCATCATAGTGGAAGTGGGTGAAGATTATCCTTCAACCATAGAATCATAAGGAGAGGCTAGGAAGAAGCAGAAGGTCACTTCAGTAGCCAAATTGGTGTCCTCTTCTCCTACTTCAGTAAATCCATTTTCTTTGAGACCAAAGGCTACACCTCCAGTCATCAAGAAATTGTTCATTGAGGAGTTGGTTTCTGCCAACAAAGTTACTAGCATAGAGTCATCGATAGAAAATAGTATAGAATGCAAGAGGAAGAGGGTGGAAGAAGGGGCTTCTAGAAAAGACACTCTATCATGAGCCTTTTAGCCCAAGGTTGCTATGAGAAAAAAAAATAAAGGAAAGATGATGTCTACCCTAGGTTGTGACCCCGAGACCTAAAACTTCACTATGGAAGTGGCCAAACCAACCAAGGATGGTAGATTCAAAGATATGGCCACTTCAGATTTCCTGTTGCAGTCATTTGATATGGGGTTAGCTCGCCATGACACCAAGGTGGACTAGTAGAAGTCTACTAATGTGGTGATAGAAGAAGAACTCAAAGAGCTCAAGACTGCCAAGGTTCAACTGAAGGCAGAAGTGGCTGAGCTGACAAATTTCATAAGACAATTTCTCACCCCAATTGCGAGTGTTCCCAACACCCAATCCACCTTTGATCCCAGTGCGGTAGAGAATCAAGCTATATTAGCCAAGTTGTAGGAAGATAGGCACTTCGCACAAATCAGTAGAGGATGGGGTGAGAGACTCAAATCTAAAGGGTTGGCAGTTGTTGAGCAATTGGGTAATGCTCTCTTGAGGTTGGAGACAGAAAGGAATAACATCGAGAAGAATTTACAAACTCTCACATCTGAGAGAGTGAAGTGTCAGGAGTGCATAGTAACGCTCCATGTAGCTGTGAAGATGAAGACAAAAGAGGTATTGAAAGCCAAGATTATATAGAAAGGAGATGAACCTCTAATCAAGTCGCTTCAAATTTTAGAGTTCAAAATTGAAATGATTATCCAGGCCGAGATGAGGTTGCAGCAAGTAGACATTAAGGTCAAAGAAGAACAGAACAAAGACTTCAAGATTATTCAAGGTTTTCATATAGAATCAAAGACAAGTGGAGAAGGTAAAGAAATGATAGGATTGGCCAATATGCAGAAATCATTCTCTAATTATGTAGACAAGTTGTTAGAGCCATATTCCACCCACTTGGACAAAGTGCCAGAACTTCAACATCTGAGAAGATGTGTTTATAAAGCCATGGAAGAATTGAAAGATCAGACAGACACAATTAAAAGTTTGGATAAAGAGAATTCTAGATGGCTCATCCGATACACCAATGTCCATGTTAACAAACATGAAGAACTTATCAAGGTTATCACAACTGTCATTGCCTATAGGGCTAAATTAGGCAAAGGGAGCGAAATTGAAGCTTAAGTAGATTCTCTCTTTGTACTAAATTTTGATCAATATGTAATGGATAGGCTTTTAGTTATTATTTCTAGTTGGAGAAGTTGAACCGTTTTGGTTCTCCACCTTTCTTGTAATGGCCCAATCTGGGACTCTATATGTACTATTTCCAAAATCAATACAAAGGTTAGCTAAATTTTGGTGTGAAAGATAGCATTTTGCTGAGTCAAATTTGTATGTCTGAATACCATTGTTTTATCTGTTCCATTTGCATTGCACTTATCTTTCTGTTGAATTCAGATGTTTCTTTGAAGTTGGATTTACAATCTGTGTTCGAACCAGAGCTTTGTATCATGATTTGATACAATTAGCAAAAGGGAAAATTCATTGTTATCTTAAGTTTTGGAAACGTTCTTATGATATAGATTGATTCATTGTTGTTCCATCATTAAACCTTAGTCTTGCATCTGCATTTTCAGTAGAAGTTCATGCATTACCAATTTTGGTAGTTAATTTGATTGATGAAATCTTAGAGTTGGCTAGTGTACACCTCTTCTTCGTGAATTGTGGTTCCCAAGCTTTCCAAAGGATGGGGTTAGTAGCAAAGGTTTCACAAATGATATAAATCAAGTACACAAATACTACTAAAATGAATAACTCGAAGCATTACCAATAAAATGTACAAGAAAAGAAAGGAAAACAAATGAATGCAAACCCTGAAGCGCTTGAAGCTTCTATTGTTTCTCTCTACTCCTTCCGAAACGCTGTTCTTGATGCTCAGTATTGGGGTGGGCAGCATCTATGACTTGAGAAGTGTCGAGAATTTGCTAATTGAAATGAGTGTGTGATCGCAAGATGACTTGAATGCTAGAACCAAACTGACATAGTAATGGCGCACGAGAGCTTGAAATCTTGGATCCTTCAAATGCTTATGAAGGGTTTATTATATAGGAATTGGGGATGAAATGAACGGTTGAGATCAATCCCAGAGATAGGGAGATGAACGGTTGAGATCAAAGGGAACTAGAGAAGCCATCAGTAAACTCCATCTCTTCATTTGGTAAAGAGGAGATAGAGTTTGGTTGACTGAAGAGCTAATGGTGAGTTACCTTTTTGAACTGAAGAGGTGGGTGAAGTTACCCATGTGGACTGGAAAGGTGGGTGAAGTTACCCATGTGATCTGATTGGAGTTATCTCTTTGAAGATAAATGAATATTTAATTCATTT
>MU228142.1:2391160-2404569 GCA_018584345.1 Thuja plicata | reverse complement strand
TGAGTAATGCATGTGTTAGTTAGAAGGAAGTTAGTTTGGAATGTGATCTCTAGGATTGATTGATAGATAAGGAATGATAGAAAGGAAATTTTTGCTTTTTTGATAGATATGATTTGATAGAAAGGATTAGTGTCCCAAGTCGCTGCCCCTGTTTCCAATATTTGTCATCATTGCATCTTTTTTTTTTATTTTTCATTTTTCCAAAATTTTGAAGAGTATTGAATGATCCAGATCACATACCACCTGAATACCGCCACGACCTCTTGATAGCAGAAGGAGTAGAGAGATTGAATAGAAAGAGAACCTAGTGCCCCCAAATATTGACCATCTGGGTTCAAATATGTTCCCTGTTTGAAAAGAAAGAGAGCCAAAAGCACCCAGATATTGACCATCTGGATACCACTTGTCCTCTGAATTAATCTAAAACAAAGAAACCAAGATAGAACTCCTATGCACCCAGATTCCATCTGGATAACACTGTGATCTCTTGATTTTTGAAAGGGAAAGCCAAAAAAATAAGATAGAACTCCTATACCCCTAGAGTCCATCTGGATAGCATCGTGAGCTCTTGTTTGCAACATAAAAAGGGAAAGACCATAGAAATTAAGATAGAACTCCAAAACACTCAGAGTCCATCTAAATAGCACTGCGAGCTCTTGCTTCTATAAAAACAAACAAGCAAAATAAAAGAGAAGGAATGTCTAATTCTTTTCCAGGGTTAATCTCAGATTGTGGAACTACGCGACTGCCAGATAAGTGACAACACCTACCACATTTATCCTAAATCATCATGGACCTAAAATCGAAGTGAACATTCAACAGACAACAATCAAAGAAAATAAGTCACGATCTATCAT
Organism: Thuja plicata; assembly: GCA_018584345.1. Taxonomy (NCBI): domain Eukaryota; kingdom Viridiplantae; phylum Streptophyta; class Pinopsida; order Cupressales; family Cupressaceae; genus Thuja; species Thuja plicata. Next base: position 2,403,712 of record MU228142.1, on the reverse strand, counting down.
AGCTACTCTCCTCACATGGTGGATCCTGGAGTAGCGTAAGAACATAACTCTGAAATATAGATTGACATCTACTCGACTGACTGACCTAGTCAACATTTTTTGGATGGGTCCTCAATACAGTTGGATTCTTTTGATTGGCTCGATTCTTTGGATAGGCTTGATTGGCTTAATTACTTGAGTGTGTCTGGTTTCAGTAATAGATTACTCATATAAGAATGACCTGTCTGGTTTGAGCATATCCATCACTATGTAAGATGATTGATATGATTTGATTGATTGATTTGATCGTGTTGGTAGTTGATCAAGCTATGTCTGATGGGCCCAATGCTGGTTTGCAAAGCTCATGATTGTGACATTTGATAGATTGGCTTGTTCACCAGTTGCTTGCTGATTGATTTGATAGATTGATAAAGCTGTGTTAGATGAGCCCAATGTTGATTTTCAAAGCTCATGATTATGACATTGATTGACTGGGCGTGATCGCCCTTTTCTCTCTTGATAATCGAGTTGGTTTTATTTCTTGGGATTATGAAAATTTTTGAATGTTTTTGATGAAGATTGATTTTCTCAAAACATTTTTGATCTTTTTTGGATTTTTTGATGAGTTTTCCAATTTTTTTTTGGATTTTTTCAGGACATTTAGAATCGCTCCTAGTCTGGTGGACCAGTACTAACCATGGATAAGTGTTGGTGCTCAAAGGAGAATGTGCTTCTGGATATAACTTGGTTAGTCATTCTTGCATTTGAAATCTGCTTAAGCTTTTGGAGTTCATTGATGGTGAAGTTGGATTTTAACACTTGGCGCTTGTTTGCCAGGTTTTCACCAAGGTGCCTACTCAATAGTGCTTGTTTTCCAGGTTTTCACTGAGAGAGAAATTTTGTTTCTCTTTACTTTTTTGATTTTTTAATTTTTTTATTATCGCAAGGCGCCTGATTGCCAAGTTTTCACCAAGGTAACATTTTGTATTTTCTAATTTTTTTGGTATTTTTTGGATATGTAGATATGTGCCTTAACCATAGCTAATCTCCTTCTGGTGTAGCTAGTATGAATGCCCCACTCTGAGTAGAGCTGATAATAACAAATGGGCCTAGCCAGTTAGGCTCAAACTTTCTGGGTTTGACTTGCTCTACTTGATTCTTTTGATTTTCCATGAGGACAAGGTCTCCTACCTCAAATGTTTGTGGCTTCACCTTCTTGTGATAGTTTATTCTAAGGCGATTTTGATAGCCTTGTAAGTGGTCGAAGGCATGCTGTCTTCTTTCATCTAGTAACTCTAGTTCACTTAGCCTTGCTACTCTATATTCCTTATCTGTAATCAATTTCTTCAAAGATATCCTTAGGGATGGGATTTCCACTTCGAGGGGTAATACCACCTCTGATCCATAGAATAGGGAGAAAGGAGTGGCTCCTGTAGGTTTTCTCACACTAGTTTTGTATGCCCATAATGCTGGACTAAGTTGTAAATGCCAGTCTCGCCCTGATTTGTTCACTGTTTTCTTCAAGATTTTCAAGATTGTTTTGTTTGTAGCTTCGGCTTGGCCATTCCCTTGAGGATAATAAAAGGATGAGAACCCTTGTTTGATGTGGAACTGTTCGCATAGCTCTTTAACATCCTTGTTCTGGAAAGGTGTACCATGATCTGTCAGGATAGTTTGAGGGATCTCGTATCAACAGATAATGTGGTTAAGTATGAACATTTCTATTTTATTTCCAGTGATGTAAGTGAGGAATTTCCTCCTCCCACTTTGTGAAGTACTCAGTTGCTACTATGATGTATTTGTGTCCATTTGCTGAAGAAGGTGTAATTTTTCCCACTAGGTCAAATCCCCACATGGAAAAAGGCAATGGTGATGTGATAGGATTCAGTTCCTAGGCTAGTGCATGGATGAGGTCTCCATGAATCTGACACTGTCTACACCTTTGAACATGTTTGCATGCATCTATCTCTATTGTGGGCCAATAGTATCCCATGTGGATGATCTTCTTAGCTAAGTTGTTGCCACCTCCGTGGGTTCCACAAATTCCTTCATGTACCTCATACAAAGCTTTCTAGGATTCCATGGAAGTGAGACATCATAGTAGCGTTCTGTCTAGACTTCGTCTATATAAAGTAGTTGAGAGGATGGTATACCTAGAGGCTTGGAAGATGAGGGAATTTCTCTAGTTCCTAGACAAGTTGGGAGGCAAGACACTATTTTGGAGATAGTTATAGACATCTTGGTACCATGGTCATTCAGGACCAACAAGGATGCATGCTGGTTGTGTGATAGATGCTTGGTGTGATGGCACCAAGAGTTTATCTACTAGAAACTGGAATCTTGTTTTGTTGCCTGGCATATCAATCAATGATGCTATGGTAGCCATCATATCTACAACTTTGTTCTGTGCTCATGGGACTTGCTCGGAGAAGATGTAATGGAACTTGGTGCATAGTGTTTCCATCTATGCTCTGTATGGTATGAGCTTCTCATCTTTGGTCGTATAATCATTGTTGACTTGACTAATGATCAACTGTGAGTCTCCAAAGACATTTAGGTTCTTTATTCTCCATTGAATTGATATCTTTAGACCGATGACCAGTGCTTCATATTCTACTATGTTGTTAGTGCATGGGAAGTTGAGTCTGAAAGACTTTGGAATTGTATCATGATCTAGAGTGATAAGCACTATCCCTGCCCCTGCACCATGGTTTGTGCATGAATCATCAAAATATAGTTACGATACCTCGATCGCTGGTTGTAGTGTCATAATAGATTCATCAGGAAAGTCAGAAATAATAGGCTGATGGTCCTGAATGGGTGCCTCTTCTAGTTGATCCATGATCACTTGCCCTTTGATGGCCTTTCTATCTACATACTCAATGTCAAACTCACTTAAGATCATTACCCACTTTGCAATTCATCTGGTGAGCGTTTCTTTTCTTAGGAGGTACTTTAAAGGATCAATATGTGCGATCAACTTTGTTTGGTGAATCAACATATAATGTCTCAGCTTCTGGGAAGCGAAGACAATTGAGAGGCATGACTTTTTAATTGGTGTATAGTTGAGCTCATATCCTACTAATGTTCTTCTTAGATAGTAGATGACCCTTTCTTTTCCCACGTCATCATGTTGTGCCAAGAGTACACCTAATGTTGACTCTGTTGCTGAGATATACAAAAGCAATGGTCTACCTTGGACTGGTGGCACCAATATAGGAGACTTGAGGAGGTAGTCCTTGAATGTTTGGAATGCTTGTTCGCATTTCTCTGTCCATATGAATTTGATGTCTTTGTGCAGTAGATGTTGGAATGGGTGGCACTTGTCTTCTAGCTGAGCTATGAAGCGCTTGATTGATTGGAGCCTTCCTTTTAACCCTCTTAGTTGTCTCAGGTTTGATGGTGGAGGCATGTCCAATATTGCTTTGAATTTCTCTGGGTCTACTTTGATGCCTCTATGTGACACTATGAACCCTAGTAGCTTTCCTACTATGACACCGAATGCACATTTTTTTGGGTTTAAATGAACTTTATATTGCTGCATTCTATCAAAGATTGGTCCCAATACTTGTAGATGATCTTTGCGAAGAATTGACTTGGCTAGTATGTCATCTACATAGTCTTCCATTGTTTTGTGGATGAGATCATGAAATATTATTGTCATAGCCCTTTGATATGTTGCACCCACATTTTTGAGACCAAATGGCATGACGTTCCAACAGTAAGTGCCCCAAGGACATGTGAAAGCTATTTTATGTTGATCCTCGGGTGCAATCCTTATTTGATTATACCCTGAAAAGCCATCCATGAGTGATAGCATTTGATGTCCAACGGTTAGATCTACTATCATATCAATGTTGGGTAAGGGAAAGTCATCTTTGGGACAAGCTATGTTGAGATCTCTGAAGTATGTGCAAATCCGTATCTGATCACTGTGCTTTGTAAATGGCACCAAGTTAGATATCCAGTCTATGTATGGTATAGGTCTTATCAACTTAGCATTCAAGAGCTTCTTCAATTCTGCTTTGACTAGCAATGCAACATGGGGATGCATCTTTCTCACCTTTTGTTTGACAGGTTTGGCATTGGGTAGCAATGGGAGATGGTGTTGTACTAGCTCTGGATCTAACCTTGGCATATCCAAGTAGGACCATGTAAAATTGATCATCTTTGCTTTAAAGAAGCTGATAAACTATTCTCTCTCCTCAGGGGTGAGTGATTTTGCCAGGTATATGTTCTTTGGGTTATTTTCATCTCCCAAATTTACTTCCTCTATTTCTTCTGCTAGTAATGCCGATTTCTCCTTTATCAAGGGGAGGAGTTCCTTCTTTCCATCTTCTATCCCCTCAGTGAGGTTTTCGCTAGAAGATATGTCTTGTTTTAGCTTTTAATCATTCTTTTATGGACTGGAAAGAGGAGATGCCTCCCCAAAATATGCCGCTCTATCGAGGTCAATGGAGAAGCCTGCCTTGTGGTCTCCTGATGGAATGCCTTCCCTAAGTCCCATGAAATCAGCAATAGCCTCATCATTCTCGAAGATATCTAAATCAGGGGGTCCTTGTTGATGCCACTCTATTAGCTCTGGGTGTACAAGATAGATAATTTCATGGTTGCTTGACTCTAGTTTGATTGAAAGGGAATACAAATATGGTTCCTACAAAACTAGACTGTGATGTGGATGCACCATTTGAGTTTTGATAAATGACATGCTTATCTATGCAAGGTTGTTCGGTAATGGTCAGTTGGTCAAATGATTCTTCTAGGTTTATGATAGTGTTTGACTGAGGGGAATAATTTGGGATCAATGGTTCAGAGTCGTGAAAGGATCTCCACTCATACTCATGGGATTCAGTCTCTATAGAATGCTCGTCTGATGTCTCACTTCCTTCGTTATCGTCAATTGCTATGTGGAGGTTTATTCAGGTTTGTGTGGTTCCTTCTTTGACAGGAAACAACTATGCTAATATGTTTCTTTTCAAGACATGTTCTATGTTGTGCCCTCGGTGCATCTCTACTATTTGTTCTTGATCGAATTGGATGTCTTGGATCACTAGACAGGTTCCTAGTTGACCATAGCCCAACCCTCTTTTGTTTCTCTGGGTTGGTGGGAGAGATAATTCCATTAAGCCTTGTTGCATTTCCCACAGACCAGTTGTACCATCGTACCCAAATATTTGTAACATTGTGTAACCATTACCATAGTTTGACAGGGGTAGGGGTGGTCGGATTGTCTCTGGTGAGTCTTGGTATAACCAGGTACTGATGTCTTGTTCAAATGGATTTTCTTCTGCTATATCTCCCCATTTGATAAAGGTTGTGGGTGGACATATGAATAAAATAGGTTGCTGAGTTTCTGTTATAATAACAGGTTGTGGCATGCCATAAGTTCTCAGGCTCTGAGGCATGTGCGTGATGGTAAAAGCCTCTTCATATCTATATTCACCACAACCCTTGTCAGTAATGGATATCTTTCCCACTTTTCGTGTGATATATTTAAGATTTGAATTTGAAGAGGAGGGAATACTTGCATCCTGGTTAATGACTATCTTTCCTGCTGTCCGTGTGACATCCTTGGGATTCAAATCTGAAGAGGATGGGATGCTTGCATCTTGGTTTGATGGTACCTGGTTATCATTGCTAATTTGGACCGCATTACAGTATTGGAAAGGATTGGGATCTCCCTCTATGATGATTTCCTCTCCCTGGTGTGGGAACTTGATGCATTGATGGCATGTCAAAGGTACAACTTGCATTTCATGTATCCAGGGTCTCCCTAGTAGAATTTTGTATCCCAACTCAAGGTCTAGGATCTGGAAGGGAGTGTTTTTGACTACTGGACTGATACAAATAGGTAGAATGATAATACCTTTAGAGGACCTTTCCTCTTCATCATAAGCTTTGATATTTATCCTCCTTGTGACATCAATGATTGATTCTGAATAGCCTAGTTGCTTGATTAACTTTATAGTACAGATGTTTAACCCAGCTCCACCATCAACAAGGACCCTATGGATAACACTTTTGTTGACCTGGACAAGTAAGTGCAAAGGATCATTATATAGTGGTTTATGCGATGGCACATCACGGTCTATGAATGTGGCATGTTTTTTAGTAGCTATATGGTTGACCATCATTTGGAAGCTCTCGGGTGTTATGTCCCTTGGGACAACTGCATTTTGAAGGGCTTGGTCAAGTGCTAGTTTATGTTGTGGAGATATGCGTAGTAGGTCAAACATGGAGATCTGGGCAGGTGTGTGCTTTAGTTGATCCACTATGCTTGGCTGTGGATCAGAATTTTCTTTAGGATTGGCAGATATAGTAGGTGAGGGTGGTACTCCTTGCAAGATGACTCTAGCACGATGCATTGTTATAGCACATTTGTTACCTTGGTCTTTGATAGTGATTGTAGCCACATGGCTATCTGAAGGATTGAGGCAATTGAAAACATTATCACTGTTGGCATACATATAGTTAACTTGTTTTTCTTGTCCACTAGACCCGAAGGCTTTTCCCTTGTTGTGATCATGGAAGGTATCATTGAAGATAGTGTGATTAGTTGTGCCTTTGGTTTGGGTATTTGTCACATCAATGACCCTTGTGTCAATCAGATCTTGGATAACATGTTTCAATCGGTAACAGTTAGACATTTTGTGCCCTTTCACCTAATGAAACTTGCAAAAATCCTTGTCATTATACCACCTTGGTTTGTTCACATCCTGTTCGAAGTCCCTGATTTCAAGGAGAGTGATAGTGTTTGATTGTATCAACTTGCGTAAAGCTGATTCTATCGACTCTCCTAATGGTGTAAAATCTCATTGTTGGAATTGAAACCATGGTTTGCGTTGATTCTGTTGTTGACTGTTTGACACATCAGCCGCTTGTACAGGGGGAGGTTGGTTTTGGGTGTATGCTTGTTGAGTGGGCCCTGTGGGTTTTTGGTTGGCCATAGGTGCACCTTGTAGTGACACCTTGGGTTGTGCATAGTTGACTGTCTTCACATCAATGACACGATCGCTAGTGACATTTTTATTTTTGTTCCACAACTTAGCTTTGTCTGTTGCATTTTTGTTTGTATTTTTTTGTGTTCAATCTGCAAGGATTCCTTGTTTGACTAAGTTCTGCTCACAAAAAAATCCTTGTTCGATGAGTTGTGTGAATTTTAGAGCTAATTGTAACTCTATTGTGAATGACATGTTTGGAATTAGATTTTCAACAAACATGACTATTAGGTCTTGTTCAGGCACATCATATGTTATACGGTTTGCCATATTCCTCCATCTCTATAGGAACTTTACAAAAGAATCTCCATCCTTCTGTTTGATATCATAAAGGTCCTTGATGCTGACCTTGCACTCAATGTTATGATGGAAGTGAGCTATGAAATTTTTAGCCAGTTCACCCCAAGACTGAATGACATGAGGTAAATGCGAGAACCATTCCATTGCTGGTCCGGACAAGCTTTGTGGGAATAGTCACATTAAATATGTTTCATCATGGGTGACTTCGATGCAACTAGCAGAAAACTCTTAGATATGTTCAATAGGGTTGGTATTGCCCCTATATTTGTCAAATTTAAGTATCGAGAAGTGATTGGGGAATGGAGACATGTGGAGAGAATGGTCAAAGGAGTATGGGTATAAATCCTCTGCGGTGTAGGATTTAGTTTGCCCCTAATTTTGCATATCCATCATTTGGGTTTGAAGGGTTTTCACATGTTGCATTAACATGTCTGTTTGATATTGAGGTTGATGTGTGAGGACGTTCTTCTATGCTGTAGTGGGTATGAGGCTGCACCTCTGTGTCCCTTGAGTAGGAACATAGGATTTCATCCTTGGGACTTGATATTGGTTTTCCACTGAGTGATTTGGAAATGGGGGCACATGAGTAGCCCATGGTGGGTTTTGATGCGTTTGCTATTGTGTTTGAAATTGGGGTTGATATTGCTACTGCTGAGGTTGGGGTTGAAGCTGGGGTTGCTGTTGCTGAGTTTGTAATTAAGGCAACTGAAGCTGGGATGGCTGCTATAGGGGTTGGATTTGAGGCAACTAAAGCTGGGGTTGTTGTTGTAGGGGTTGGAATTGAGGCAACTGAAGCTAGGGTTGCTGTTGCGGGGGTTGGTTTTGAGGCAATTGAAGCTGGGGTTGCTGTTGCGGGGGTTGGATTGATGGCAAATAAAGGTGGGGTTGCTGTTGCGGGGGTTGGATTTGAGGCAACTAAAGCTAGGGTTTCTGTTGTGGGGTTGGATTGATGTCAGAATGGGAAAAGGTGTAGCTTTGGGCAGGCATTGACTATAAGTTGTACCTGCAGAGATGGATCCCTGTGGGCATGAAGTATTGATCCCAAGACTAGTATGAGTTGACTATAGTAGCGGCATAGTTTTAGAACAGTTGATGTTTGGTGTAGCTTGAGAGCTTGATTTTCCCGGCCATGTGACCGAAGGTGGGAGCATACTAGTAACCATAGGTACACTCAGTTGTGAGCCTATCATGTTTTGAGTGGAAGATGTGCTGGCCTGGTTCATGTCATTGGTTTGACTGGGTATCGTCTGTGTTAATGTGGGTAATACCAATGGTGGGAAGATTTGAGAGACAACAGGAAGTATCTGAGGAGGCTGAGTAGTGTTTTGGCCCATGAAGGGTTTTTAGGCCATATGGTTGATACACTGAATTCAGCAGGGAGCTTGACTCCTTTCTTTATCAGCATGGCTAAGAAGCGTTCGGGATTCCTCTCTACAACAATGTCAAATACTTGTGTGGAATAATCGTCTTGCTCTATATCCTCTAGTTCCTCTTCTGTGACATTTTGGAAAAGAGCTGCTCCATGGGGTTGTTCAAGGAACATAGTAGAACTAGTATTTATGAAAAGATTGTTCTCTTGCTCTGTTTCCCAAGCGGGGAATCGGTTGATATATGACTCATCAGGTTGTGTTCTAGCCTTAGACCTTGTGTAAGGCCCTCCATGAGGTGTTTGAGACATAGTGTGGTCCAGGTTTTGTGAGTAAAACAAGTGATGTAAAGAAAACAAAGAAGAATATCCTTTCTAAGGAAGTCTGAGTTATGTTTAGGACAAGGGTAATTCTAGGGACAGATTTTGATATAGCTTGATCTCAAAGTGGTGATGATGTAAAAAGATAAGATTTTCTGACCTTTTCCTTGAAAAAGTCACTTTGATAAGGATGATGATGTTTGATATGATGAGATCAAGGTATTTCAAGTCTGAGATTTTGAACTAATAATGTTTTTTACAATAATCATGCTTTACAGAGAAGGGATGCTCTTTAATGTTTAGAGATTCACACAATGTTCTTCGCGTTTTCCTGGGATAGACACTAGTTTTGGACACCAAATGAAGAGTTCTCTCAAGGTTTTTTTAGGTTAAAAATAGGTGTAATGTATCCTAGTCAATTGCAGTACAAATCTACCGATTGCAGTAAAGTAAATGGTCAATTGCGGTAGTTTATCACCGATTGCGGTAATAAACAATACGATTGCGGCAATAAACAAGTTAACTACGGCAAACTTCCTTCAATTGTGGCACAATGTGAGAAATTGCGGTAAATACGAAATAGTCTCAAAAAGACTAAGAGATGGGTATCACTGCTTGACCATGTTGATGTTTTTGGAACAATGCTTTTGATTTGCAAGATAGTTGACATTGACAACCCTAGACTTTAACACGTTTGAATCATTTTGATAGTTTGAATGTTTTGTATTGTATTTTTAGAAACTGATCAAAGAAACAAGCACAATAGACACTGTGTTTTGAACAATGAAGACTGACACTGTGTATGTTCTACAACTTTTTCAAGTTGCAAGGTTATCACGAGGTCTCAACAATGAACAGTCAGCTTTAATCTAGGTCAATGACTTCAAAATACAATATTATAGGCCCAATGCTTGAATGTCCGTTTTCTCACACAACAATTGTCACACTACTAGGACACAAAGGTCCATGATGTAGGTGCCCATGTTTTTTCCATTTCCAGGTATTGTTTCCATGAAGTTAAGATCTCTTTCACTACACAAATACTGTGGGACAAATATGTTGGGGATCTTGTGGGAAATTCTGCAACCCCTTGCACTATAATAAGGTACCTGTTTGGAGGTAAAACGGGTTGGCCTCTAATTAATCAAGGTTGTAGTAAGGGTCTGTGGTGTCTCTCTAATTAGTTTGTACGTGTGTGACTCACTTAAGAGCTTAGTTGATCACGCTGGCTCCTTAGGGATATTCACCTGATCCAGACTATCACCAACACACCTCGCCCGAGCTTGGCTAGATAAGACAGAACTTTGGTTCATGCCTTGTTTATATACTGATCAAAAGGATTACTGGTTTAAGGTCATTCTCTGAGGAAGAAGCACATTCTCCAGATAGGCCTTTCTAAAAAGTACAAAGGTTTCTAATCTAACAGTTTGTGCAAGTGTACCCAAAACTCAAGACACAAGGTAAATCGATTAAGCTACACCGCCATACAAGCACAAGTGTTCAATTTTAAGCCTAAAAGTAGGTGTTGATTGCTTGTTCAATTTTAATGCACCAAATTGAGAAATTCTTTACCTTGTTCAATTTTAGTCCCCACGTCAATTTTAAGCCCAATTTTGAAATGTGAGATGTAAGATGTGTGACAAACACTATTATTTTTAAACCCAAATTGACAAGTGAATGAATTTTAAGTTGTATTGTTATCTTGCTTCCTTGATTTGTACCTATCAAAGAAAGTGTTTAGTATCTTCAGAAATGAAAGCTTTCAATCCAAAATAGAAAAATATCTGAAAACTTTGGGATTGTTGAGATTGCTGAAATTAATGGTGACTTTATACTTACCTGTGAATCTCTTAATTGAATCAATGTACCTCGTGTTTGCTTCGCTTTGATCGTTAGCTATGATTGCGAGAATAACCCTTTGTTGTGATCAATAGCTGATGGTTATCCTTCTGGTAGCTCTTAATTCTCTAGCACCTGGTATGCGTCTGATTATCTTCTTGGCCATTAGTCATTTTCTCAATCCCAAGAAATCAAGAAAGAACACACAAAAAGAAAACTTTTTCAAAGATCTTTCTTTTTTTGAAAATATTTCTCAGAAAAAATAAAATAACAGACAATAAATTCCTTGTATAATTTCAAGACCTTTCCAAAAATGTAACTTTTTTGATAAGAAATGCTGATTTGTGTCCAAAATAAATTTTTTATGAAATATCATAAAAAAATTATAAAAAATCGTAAAAAATTTAGAAAAATCCAAGTTTTGAACTATACCTTTCGTATGTCAAAGGGTACCTGCAAAAAAACTTTTAGATCATAATTCCTTAATTTGTGTCCTAGGGACCCATTTTATCATAAAAGACCAGTTTGAAAAGATCTGTTATTTTTGCAAAATAATTTCACAGAAATTAAAATCCCAGAGAATAGATCCCCTCTATAATTTCAATACCTTTCCAAAATGTAACTTTTTTGATAAGAAATGCTGATTTGTGTCCAAAATTAAATTTTTATGAAATATCATAAAATTTTTATAAAAAATCATAAAAAATTTAAAAAAATCTGAATTTTGGATTGTAGCTTTCTTATGTCAAAGGGTACTTGCTTAAAAAATTTTAGATTATAATTCTTTAATTTGTGCCCTAGAGATCCATTTTATCATAAAAGACCAGTTTGAAAAGATCTATAATTTTTGCAAAATAATCTCATAGAAATTAAAATCACAGAGAATAAAACCCCTCTATAATTTTAATACCTTTCCAAAATATAATTTTATTGAAAAGAAACTCTGATTTGTGCCCATAAATGATTTTTTATGAAATATCACAGAAAAATTATAAAAAATTAAAAAACTTAGAAAAATCTGAATTTTTGTTTGGGGCCTCCTTAGATCAGCATCAACTTGTAAAATTTTTTTTATAAAATAATTCCATGCGGTTTGAAAGATATGACCAAATTTCACGCGGGCTGAAAGTTCACGTCGAGTTCACAAAAATGTACGCCTCTTCTTCGTGATTCATGGTTCCCAAGATTTCCAAAGGCAAGGGTTAGTAGTAAAGGTTTCACAAATGATATAAATCAAGTACACAAATACTACTAAAATGAATAACTCGAAGCATAACCAATAAAATATATAAACAAAGAAAGAAAAACAAATGAATGCAAACCCCGAAGTGCTTGAAGCTTCTATTGTTTCTCTCTACTCCTTCTCAAATGTTGTTCTTGATGCTCAGTATTGGGGTGGGCAGCGTCTATGACTTGAGAAGTGTCAAGAATTTGCTAATTGAAATGAGTGTGTGATCACAAGATGGCTTGAATGCTAGAACCAAACTGACATAGTAATGGTGCACGAGAGCTTGAAATCCTAGATCCTTCAATTGGTTATGAAGGGTTTATTATATAGGAATTGGGGATGAAATGAATGGTTGAGATCAATCCAAGAGATAGGGAGATGAACAGTTGAGATAAAAGGGAACTGGAGAAGCCATCAGTAAACTCCACCTCTTCATTTGGTAAAGAGGAGATAGAGTTTGGTTGACTGAAGAGCTAATGGTGAGTTACCTTTTTGAACTGAAGAGGTGGGTGAAGTTACCC
>MU228142.1:2368061-2384638 GCA_018584345.1 Thuja plicata | reverse complement strand
TATATATATATATATATATATTTGGTGTGTCACAATCAACTGATAAAACAGACAGGTGGACTATGGAGAATCAGGCAGGGAATGATAGCAGGACGACGACTCAGGATGTTAGCATGATGGCGAGAAGATGGAATATGTCACAAATATACAAGGATCAAACTGAGAAATTAATTACAAGTGATTAACTACAATGATTATGTACAAAGCTTGCTACCAAGATTTGATTGGATCATGTTATTTGTCATGATGCGCGTGATAGTGTAGTATGCTGATTGATTAGTTCAAGAGGAAAGATACATCCTACGAGAACCCAAAGATGATGATGATCTAGATTTAAGTTGACAAGAGGAAGGATACATCCTCAATAAACTCATTTCCAGAAAGATGTGACTTACCAAGTTGATTGGTCAAATGTGCACTATGAGCAAACTGTAGAACCAACGTAGGATTTTAATAGTGTAACTGTATCATCTTCCACACAAGGATCAACTCAAGACACAATAAATATACAGGACTAAAGCTCAAGGTTTGGGATAGTACAACATATGGATAAAAATATACAAGATCATGTGTACAAAAGCTCAGGATACGAGATAGGAGGATCATTTCAGACTAGTGCGTATGATATGCGAACACCTAGGGAATATGGGAAGTCTAGAGGTTAGTAGAGATGTGGTGCTGGCGATGGAAGGAAATGAGATTTTGATAGATAATGAAATGGTCCATTATGTATGATGCCTGTTTCCAGGTTTTCATCATGCATACGTGTCCAAGGTGCCTGATTGCCAAGATTTCACCATTGGACGAAAGTTTTCTCTTTATTTTTATTTTTGATTTCTTTGGATCTTTTTGATGTTTTTGATATTGCCTAAGTGCCTGTTTACCAAGTTTTCACTGAGACAACCATTTTTTCAGCTTCATTTTTTTCTTTTTAGAGATTTTTTTTAGGAATTTTTTATATTGTTTTTGTGCTTTCTTCAAGACCTTTTATACTTTTTATGAATTTTCTTAGATAACTGTAATGAACAACCAGCTGTCAGGCATAGAAGAGCCTGAGATGAATGATGTTGGTAGGATCATTCAATGGCTCTCCCTCAGGAGTGGAGAGTTGATATGCCCCATAACCGAAGCATGCAGTGACAACATATGGGCCTTGCTAGGTGACTTCAAACTTTCCTTTCTTTTCCTGATCAGTACCCAATTTTTGATTTTCCTTTAGCACAAGGTCCCCTACCTGGAACTAGCATGGGTAGACCTTCTTGTTATAGTTTCGCTTGAGTCTATTTTGGTAAACAATCAAGTGATCATAAGCTTGCTAGTGCTTTCATCTAATAGATCAAGCTGTGTCAGTCGTGCCACTCAGTAATCTTCATCATCAATTAGGCCTCTTAGTGATACTCGGAGGGAGGGTAGTTCAACCTCAATTGGTAAGACTGCTTCAACACCATAAACTAGGGAGTATGGAGTAGTGCCAGTAGGAGTACGATAGGAAGTATGATATGTCCATAGGGCGGGGTTGATCTGGAGATTCCAGTCACGACCAGTATCATTCACAACTTTTTTGAGGATTTCGAGGATGGTTTTATTAGCTGCCTCAGCTTGGCCGTTACCTTGCGGGAAATATGGACTGGAGAAACGGTGATGGATGTGGAGGCGAGCATAGAGATCACTAATGTGTTGATTTTCAAATGGTGTACTATGATCTATGAAGATGGTGGAGGGTATGCCGAAGCGAAAAACAATGTGATAAAGGATGAATTTGGATATCTGGATGCCAGTAGTGAGTGTGAGCGGAATTGCTTCAACCCACTTTGTAAAGTACTCCATAGCTATGATTATGTACTTGTGGCCTTTAGATGAGAGGGGAGTAATCTTACCAATGAGGTAAAAACCCCAACAAGAGAAGGGCCAAGGAGGCGCAATAGGTCTGAGGTCCTAAGCAGGAGCATGGATCAAATTAGCATGCTATTGGCAAGGTAAGCACTTCTTGATGAACTCACAAGCATCATGTTCCATTGTAGGCCAATAGTATCATGTACATAAAAGTTTCTTGGCTAGGACCATGCCACTCATGTGGGCACCACAGATTCCAGCATGTACCTCTCGTAAAGCCTGGGCGGCTTCATTTTCATCTAGACATCTAGAGAGCACATTGTGATAGCCTCAACAATAAAGGGTATTGGCTACGAGGGTGTAACAGGATGCTCTGCAAATAAAGTTTTGGCATTGGGTTGTAGTGAGGTGAGGAGATATGATACCATTTTGTAGGTAAGCTTGGATATCGTGGTACCATGGGGACTGGGGACCAACCAAGACACATACGTGATTTGATTCATCATTCTCATAAGCGGGAGCATGAAGTTTCTCAAATAAGAATTTGTATTGCGTAGACTCATGAGGAATCTCTAGGAGGGAACCAATTGTGGCCATTGCATCAAAAACCTTATTCTGCAGGCATGGTACCTATGTTATCTGTAAGTGGAGAAAGAGTTCTTTCAATTTATCAACCATTTGCTTATATGGCATCAATTTTTCATCTTTGGTTTGATACTCATCTAGGACTTGTTTGATGATGAGTTGGGAGTCATCAAAGACATGTATATTTGTGATGTTCCATTCTATGGCCATGCGGAGTCCTGTGATTAGTGCTTCATATTCTGCAATGTTGTTTGTGCAGGGAAATCCCAATTTGAATGACATAGGGATGTAGTCACCTTGAGGTGTGACAAAAAGTATTCCTACCCCTGCACCATGAGCTGTATAGGACCCATCAAAGTAGAGTTGTCAAGTTGGTTGTTCTGCTATCATGTATAAATTCTCATCTAGAAATTCTATGACCAAAGGATAAGCATCTACCAATGACGCTTGTACTAGCTGGTCAGCAATGACTTTCCCTTTAATGGCTTTTCTATCGACATATTGAATATCAAACTCGCTGAGCAACATAACCCATTTTTCCATTTGACCTGTGAGTGTAGTCCTAGAGAGTAGGTACTTGAGAGGATCCACCTTTGAAATGAGCTTGGTTGCATGACTAAGCATATAGTGGCAAATTTTTTGAGTGGCGAAGACCACTGCCAGACATGCTTTTTCCATAGGAGAATAATTGAGCTCATAACCTACTAAAGTCTGACTGATGTAATAAATGGCTCTTTCTTTACCCTCATCATTTAGCTGAGTAAGGAGTGCCCTCAGTGCTGTAGTAGTAGTGGAAATGTATAGGATGAGTGGTCGGCTAGGTATAGGTGGTACCAAGATGGGTGGATTAGCCAAGTATTCTTTGATTTTATCGAAACTCTTCTGACACTGAGAATCCCACTTGAATGTATTATCTTTTCACAGGAGATGAGTGAATGGTTGGCACTTGTCTACTAGTTGAGAGAAGAAATGATGCACAGATTGTAGCTTTCCTTGGAGGCTATGTAGTTGTCAGAGTGTCTTTGGTGGAGGCATCTCTATGATAGCTTGTACTTTCTTGGGATCGATTTCTATGCCTCATCTAGATACAATGAACCCTAGGAGTTTACTTGATGTGACCCTAAAGACACATTTCTTAGGGTTGAGCATTAAGCAGTAGTGTCCAATTCTATCAAAGACGCATTCCAGAACATCTAGGTGATCTTCCCTCTTAACTGATTTTGCCAAGATATCATCCTCATAGTCTTCAAGGATCTTGTGAATCATGTCATGAAAAATGACAGTCATGGCTCTTTGATAGGTTGCCCCAGCGTTCTTTAAGACAAAATGCATCATGTTATAGCAGAAGGTACCCCAAGGGGTTGTGAATTTTGTCTTATGCTGATCTTCTTCTGTAATGTGGATCTGACTATATCTGGAAAATACGTCCATGAGTGACAATGTCTCATGTCTTGCTATGAGATCCACAATCATGTCTATGTTTGGCAAGGGGAAATCGTCCTTGGGACATGCCTTATTGAGATCTCTGAAATCTGTACATATCCTAATTGATTTATAAGGCTTAGAGATGGGCACCATGTTATAAATCCAGTCAGAATAGTCAATGGGGGGAATGATCTTGGCTTGGAGTAACTTTTCTAGCTCCGTTTTGGAAAGTAGTGCCACTTTAGGGTGCATCTTTCTAAGCTTTTGTTTGATAGGCTTGATGTTTGGGTCCACTGCTAGATGGTGAACCACCAAGTTGGGGTCTAACCCTAGCATGTGGGAGTAAGACCATGCAAACTTGTTGATGGATTCCTTTAATAAAGTGACAACATCACTTTCTTTTGCTTCAGTCAGAGATGCTGCTATGTATGTGATGGCGAGATTTTCTTTGGTACCCAGGTTGACAGGTTTTGATTCTTCAATGAGAATTGATGACTGTTCAGGCCTGTAATCATAGATTAGAGGAAGAGGAGAATCTTCATCCTCTGGCACCTTAGAGAGTTTTTCACCAGGGGATACGCCCTTTTTTTTTACTATTTTATGATCAGATAGCGCCCCAGAGGGGTTTTTGCTAGGGGCTCGATTTTTCTCATTTTTGTTTTCTGTTTCATTTTTGTGGCTAAAGTTCTCCTCTTCCCCAAAGTATGCCTTTGGGTCCAATTTGTAGACATATGATGAGTCTTTCCCCCAGTCACTGCTTTGCTCAATTGCTCCCATAAAGCTTAGGAGCGCGTCCTCACTTTGGAACTTGTCAATGTGTACGACACTTGGTTGGTCCTAGTCTATGAGTTTAGGATGGCAGAGGGGAAGGTTAATGAAGAGGATGAAATTTTTTTGTAGGAAAGCATTGCCCAGATAGGTTTCATCATCCTAAACATGATCATAAGCTCTCACAACTTTTTCTTTCAGGATATCTTCGATGTCAGCGTTTTCGCCCAGGGATGGACAAGAGGCAAAGGTGTTTTCATTGGTGCCCTCATTCATGTTAGATCCCATGCCAAGACCCAGGTGATTTTCTAGTTGGGTAGGTATAATAGGATCTTTCATAGCTTGCTCTTCATAACCAAGGCCACCTCCTTGATAGTTCCATTTTTCTATCACCAGTTTGTGCGTTGCGGGGTAATTATCTTTCAAGTAATTAAGGCAACTTGTGTCCTTGGGCGGTGGATCTTTTAATAGCCATTGGTTGATGTTGGGTGTCATTTCCTAGCCAGTCAAAGTACCTTTTGATATAAAAGTGGTAGGGCCAATTTTTAGTGCCTTGGTTGTCTCTGATTCTGTCTTTCTTAGATTAGGTTGGCGGCCTTGATTGTGTGTATCAATTGGTAGCACTCCAATTGTGAAGGCATTAGATAAGCTATAATCACCACAACCTTTGTTGTTGATCTTGACCATGGATAAGGTGGAGGAGAGGATTTTTTTTGGGTCTAAATGGGTATGAGATGAACTGGCGACAGAAGTACAATTATTAATCCTGGGGAAAGGATTGGAATGTGGGAAGGATGTTTCCAACGCATTGCTGTATGCCAAGGGCTTGGGATCTACATGGATGGTGATCTTAGTGCCATTATATGGGAATTTGATGCACTGATGGTAGGTGGATGGGATGTCTTGCATTGAGTGAATCCATGGGCGTCCAAGGAGAATGTTGAAGGGAAGGTCAAGATCAACAACATGACATAATGTATCCTGGATAACTGAGCCCACTTGAATGGGAAATGATATGGTGCCTTTAGAAGTATTCTCCAAATTGTCATATGCCTTTATTGTGATGACATCATTTGTTATATCAGCTTCAGTGCAACCCAACTATTTTATGAATTTTAGAGTGCACAGACTTAGGGCCGATCCATTATCTATCATGACCTGTTTGATGGAAAAATATTTAACCATGACAGCAATATAGAGTGGGAGATTATGATCGGTTTCCTCTGAGGGTATGTCTATTGGTTTAAAGGAGACCCCACAAGATGCAGATAGGTGTTCGACAAGGTTTTGGAATTCAGTGAGGCTGATGTCGCTGGGAACACGAGATTCTTGCAAGGCTTTATTGAGGATCTCTTGATAAGTGGGTGATGTGCAGAGAATATCTAGGATGGAAATTTGGGCGGGAGTATTCCCTAGGTGTTCCAAAATGTTGTATTGGGTCCCAGAAGATAGGGCGGGACCGGCACCTGTGACTATTATCTTACCTCTACGAGTGGTGATGTCGCATTGGTTATCAACACCCTTGACATGGCTGACATTGATGAAGGACTGGACTTGGGATATGCAGCCAATGAGATTATTGTAGTTGATATAGGCATTGGTATAATCTTTTCTGTCAGCATTTTCTTCTTGTTTACCCTTCCCTTGGTCAGAGGACTGGGTAAGATTTCCTGGGCCTGTACCTGAAGTGTGTTTAGGGAATGCATTTTGATAAATTTTAAGGCCTACATTTGGCAATGATTGGGTAGGATATTCCACTTCGATCTCCTTGCGGTCAATGAGATGTTGAATATAGTGTTTCAACTTCATGCATTTGAGGGTGGCGTGTCCCTTAACATGGTGGTATTTATAGTACTCGTTGTCTTTATACCAAGCTGGATTAGGAGTCAAGTCATCGAATGGCTGTGTTTTTGGATATACGACTTGGTTAGCTTGGACCAGCTTGCGGAAGATGACATCTATGGGTTCACCCAAAGGGGTAAACATGCATTGTGGTTCATTAGAGGCATGAGGTCTTTGTTGTCCATGTGGGACTAATATAGCATTTGTCTGATTCATAGGACCTTGATAGTTTTGTTGATATGATGTCCCTAGAGGGGGATAGATAGTCATGCCTTGAGGGTGCATGTTTTACTGGTAAGTCAGCTGGAAATACACAGGATTGGGTGGTTGATACATGGGAGGAGGTTGAGGGTACATTGGTGGTGCTTGCTGATAAGTCTGGGTAGGTGCATTAGGACTAGCTACCACAACTTGAATGTGTTTGGTGTTGGTGGCTCCATCCGTTACTGCATTTCTGTTCTTGTTCTAGTATCATGATCAATCATTGTTATGTTTGTTAGGCTAGGATTATTTGTAGTGCTTGATGGCACCCTCTTCTACAAGACCTCGTTCAAGATCCATACCTTTGATTCTGATGTCGTGATAAGTTTGTACACAGTTCATGTGCATGTGATAGGCAAGCTTAGGATGGAGGTTGTTAATGAAGATTTTGATAAGATGTTTCTCTGGGGGTTCGTAAGACAACCTTGTAGTAAGCCCTTGCCAGCATTGAAGATAATCAGCCAGGCTCTCTCCTCCCTTTTGTTTTGAATTGCATAGGTCAAGAAGTGAGAGTTCATTTTTGACATTATGTGCGTATTGGGCCACAAACTTTTAAGATAATTCTGTGAAAGTAGAGACTGTGCCGTAAGGAATTTTGTAAAACCATTCAAGAGCGGTTCCTCCTAAACTTTTGGGAAACAATCTCATGAGGAAGTTATCGCTATAGGCCACTTCTTGGCAGGCCATGTAGAATTCTTTCACATGACTCACAGGATCTCCCTTCCCCCGATATTTATCAAATTTGGGTGTTTCAAAATGCTTGGGGAAGGGTATGGTGGTGATATATCAATCAAATGGATAAGGACATACCACTTCAAATTTGAATGTTTGAGCCTCTGTCCTTGCCTTCAGCTCCTTGAGAGAATTCTTCATTTCCTCCCATTCATGATTGATTTGCGGGGGAGGATTGTTAATCGTAATTGCATGGTTTCCTTGAACCTGATATGGATTTAATGGTGAGTATGGAGGATTCTATGGGGGATATTTTGGTGTTTGGTATGATGGTTGTTGGTCAACGTATATGGGCTTTTGTGGTGGAAGCTATGGTTGAGGTGAATATTGCAGTGGAGGAGGTGTCGACGCTTGATAAGATTGTTGCAACTGCTAAAAATATGCTTGTATTTGTTGCGGCATTGGATAGGCAGGATGAGCTTGTTGCACACCTGTATAGGGTGGAGGATATGTGTTTTGCGATGGAATGCCCCTAGTGGGAACAATGAATTGCTATGGAGGTGGAATTGTTTGTGATGCAGTAGAATATGGCATGGCTATGTAATTGGTGGAATGAGTTTGCTATTGTTGCATGGGTTGGATGAAAGGATTAGCAAACTATTGCAGTGGTTGTGCCATGAGCGGATTCCCCCTTGCATTTGTGGTTGTGGCTGCTGTGTAGTTTGGATAGTGGGCTGTGCAGCTGTGAAGGGGTTGATTTGTTGCTATTGTGCTTGGGATGTGAATGGGTTGGTGATTTGTTATTGTGGTTGTTATTGCTGGGATGGTTGTTGAATGGATTGTTGTTGCTGAATAGGTTTCTATTGTTGTTGGATAGGTTGATGTTGCTGTTGTTGGATAGGTTAATGTTGCTGTTGTTGGATAGGTGGCAGTTGCTGCTGTTGGATAGGTGGTTGTTGCTAATGTTGGATAGGTGGGATGGGAATTTAGGGTATGATGAAGGGGTTTATAGATGGTTATAGTATGGGGGGATTTGGGTTGAATAGCATTTGAGGTAAAGCTGCTGGCATTCATTGTGATTGCATTGCTGGTGGAGTAGGAAAAGTGGACCCTTGTGGAAATAAGGGTTGGTAGGTGTCATGCCTGTGGTGAAGAAAGGCAGAATAGGCATGGAGACTTGGGTGCTTTGATGATGTGAACTAGTTGTTGCACTTTGAATGGGCTGAGTAGGACTGGGTGGAATAGTGGTTTTCTATGTGATAACTGGTAGTGGTGGAAAGTTTGCAACGAATGTTGGGATTGCTTGTGAAAGAGGAGTGACTGTGGCTTGCGGAGGTGCCTACATAGTGATAGGGTGTATTGTTTGTGCTGCTAATGTGGCATCAGGAGGTGGGGTTCCCAAGGTAGATGAAGGTGTTGTGTGCATGATGGGGGGTGGAATGGACAGATGAACTACTTGTGCGATAAGAATTACCACTTGTAGGGTTCATTGAAGTGGGTCAAAAAATTTGTTTCTAGTGGGATAAGGATGTTCCCCTGAAAGTTCCATAGGTCGTGTGACAAGTGTAGGTATAATCCAAGGTGGGAGTTGAAGTCCTTGTTGTTGGATGTCCAAGAGTACTTGGTTGTTTCTATGTCCACTCATGGTGTTTACTATGTGGACATGCATTGGATGGTTGATAAATGTTTCCATGGTACTCAGAGTGGGAGATTCATTAGTGTCTACCTAGATATGTTCAATTTGATCATTGGGCTGAGGTGCATAAGTAACCATGGCATTGGTGTTGTCAATTGTAGGATTAGATGAGCTAGCGGCAAGATTAGGATCCATGTTCTTCCTCTTCTTAGTGGCTTGTGTGATAGGTGGCATGAAATGACTATCCTAAAAGGAATATGAGATGCAAGATGTGATGCAAAAGATGAGCCTAGGAAGCTAAGGGTGATGATACTAGGATTAGGATGTGTTTAGGATGATGGATGTGCTTCTATGGATTAAGGATGACTTGATGTATGCAAGGATTAAGGGTTGCTTTCCCTAGTGTAGGATCAAGTGGATATGATTGTCTACCTAAGACATACTTGTGGTCTTTGGCGGATGAGATTTTTTGTTAATGTGAACCAACCTTTTGATCAAGGTGATTAGGTTGCAAAAGACAAAGGGGGTTATCCTAAACAATTCTTAGTTTAAGGATATTCAAGGATGGGGTTTGATTAAGATGTAGGTTTTTAGTAACCCAAAAATGGGATGCACTACCAAGTGAGGGATGTGATCAAGGATGCTTTGGATGATGGTTAGGATGATGCTAAGATGATTAGGATTGATTTGATTAATGCAAGATCATGCTAAGATGATTGTGTGATGTGTTCCTAAAGATGAAAACCTAAGGAAGGTCCTAAAATGCATGCTAAGTGAGCTTAAGAGTTAAATCCATTTTCGGGTGTCTACAACTAGATTTAGAGTTAAATTCATCCTGCCTGAGCTATTTCCTACCTAGGATTAGCTTGGTTTGCCTCTTCTATTCTCAGGTTAAGAACATACCCCTGTTAGACTAGGAAAGAGAAAAATTCACTGAAAATCATTCATATAAGGGAGTTGTACCTTTAAATTCAGAGGGAAATTAATTTTTTCAATAAAAATTTTCCAATTGCTCTATTCGATTGTTCTTAAGCATTTTGGGAATTTTAGAGTTAAATTGAAAAGAGCAATCTATTTACTAACAATTCCCTCTAGTCAAACTACTTGAAGCCATGGCTATTATGTTTCCTCAATATTGGAGTATCAACAATTCGAACGATTATCAAACTAAGCTACTAACTTTGCTAGATCATTTTTGCACAACCAAAGAGTTAAATGGAGTAACTCTAAATGGAATTTTAGATGAATCTCGTTTGAGAGATCAATCAGGTCGATTTTCACAGACAATGAGGGAGCAATATAATATTATGCGGAACCCCCACGAAGATGGATCAGTAACAAGTCTTTGGAAATATCTAGCTGAGAGCGAAATGTTGATTGATTCAATATCAGAATTTTTCAAGCTTGCTGATTTATGTCTAACCATGATATTGGGGTCAGTGGAGGATGAGAGAGTTTTCAGTGCTTTGGGGTTCCTAAAGTCAAAGCTAAGAGATAAACTAGACAATAATTTGGAAAATTGCTTGAGGCTCTATACATCCAGGTATGAAGTCCATACTTTTCCTTACGATAGGGCACTGAAATTGTGGAGGAAGAAATGTCAGCGAAGAGGGTTGGGAAACATTTCAAACCAAAGTGGGAGTGCTAGAGACAATGATGTGACTATCATTGACTCATGTACTGGTACTAGTAATGCTAGCAGTTAACTTGAGTTAAGCAGAGGTATGTAGAGTGAAGAAAACATATCAAAGAGCCAAGGAACCTATGAAGTTGATTGCGATGAATCCGAGGAACCTGATAATGATATGATGTGGCAACTTGAACCTTTGTAGAAGTAGTAGGTCCTAGGTATTTATTAAATTTTTTGTTGTAGTCTACTGTGAGTTTCTGTATCTCATCATCAATCATACATAACATCATATTCCAATGTCAAAAACATGAATGTGGTTGATAATGTCATGAATTCTACAATTAATAATGGTTTTCATTTGCATTATTAAGCTCATATGATAAAATTCTTAGAAATAGTGATTCTCATTAATTTATTTACAAATATGACACAATGTATATGTACAAAATATGGTGCGCTAGTTCCCCTACACGTTGCCGATAGGACCCTTGTTTCTATCTCTATTTAGAAAGAGTAATTAGGAAGGATGCATCATGGAATATTTACCTTATACTTCCTTGGTAACAATTCATTCATTAATAGTAGTAATAACACAACTCTGTGTGATTCTGTTTGCAAAAGTGAATTGACAATGAATAATGACTCAAGAGTCAATACCCAATTTCATTACCCTTCACAAATGACCCTGAATTCCCTTTTATAGAAACAAGGGAGAAACAATAGGTTCAGGTCGATTAGCCTAAAGTGAAGTCTCAAAATCAAAATCAGTAAGAGTCAAGTTGAGTACAACATCTCTACAATTGTACATTTCTGCATTTGATAGGCTGCTTTAGTAAATTAGTAATAGCATTATAGCATCTGCTACATTGATCCTGTTAAAAAGACAAAGTTCAAAATTGTTACTTTTAACTCAATTCAAGCCAATAGATAAATAATATAGAGATTTTTGATGAGATGATTCTGCCAGTTTGTTTAGTATGCTCCATTTTGCATCTTTTGGAAGGTCAAAAATTGTCAAGTTATAGTAAATGACCCACGACCTCGTCAACCATTCATACTTGTTAGAGTGAATTGAAAGAAATGATCCTTCCAATACTAAATTCAAATTTGTCAATGGTTTGATGCACTTTTCAATGCCTTCATGAGTTGTGTCCTAAGGAAGCTTGCCTAAATCAGTCCTCATTGTGTCCTCCAACATTTTTTTGTAAGCTTCTCTTCCAATGAAATTTGTTAATGAGTTACTAGGACCAGAACTCAGAAAACCATGAACTATCATTTCGGTTGTTGTTTGATTCATCTTGGTGAGCTTTCTCTGAAATAAGGCAAGAGTTTCCTCTACTTCCTTTAGTTTCTGACATTTTTGAAAGACTGGGTTTATTTTAATTGATGCATGAATGCGGTCATGAATTCCCATGCTTGTCAAATGCCTGTCATTGTTTGTGTTGATTTGATGCAAAATATGTTTTGCATTTTTCTCTCTCTGACAAATTTTTTGGTTCTTCTCAATGTGCTCTTCGAGCTTCCCAAAAAAATATCTAAGACTTTCATTCAATTCAAACCAATCAAATAGCCTATCACCATTCACCTTTATTTTCCCCCAAAGGTCTCTTTTTATTTGCTTGACTGTTTCTTTCATTTGGTCAATCAAGCTCTTTTCGTAAGTTTTAATTGTATTGTTTTCCTTCTTTATCTCTTCTCTCAATTCTGACAATTGGTGTTCACTCTATTTTTTAATTTTCTCTTCTTTCTCTTCCCACTATTTTTCTTTCTCTTCCCACTATTTTTATTTTACCCTCTCATCCTCCAATTCTTTCTTTAAGATATTGTTTACTTGTGCCTTACTCTCCACGCTTTTGTATAATTTTAATGAAGAGGATTTTTCATTCTCAAGTTGTTTATTTCTCTCTTCAAATTTTTCCCTCTCAATTTTCAATTCTGCCTCCATATGTTCTTGCTGTCCAATTGCTTCTTTAGAGGATGAATTTTTTATCCTTTTCAGTAATTCGTTGCACATGTTATCTGCTGCTTTATCCTTTTCCTTTTCATTTTCTAGGTCTGCCTTTAACTTTTATATTCTTCCCTAAAGATTTCCATTCTCT
Source organism: Thuja plicata (assembly GCA_018584345.1). NCBI lineage: Eukaryota > Viridiplantae > Streptophyta > Pinopsida > Cupressales > Cupressaceae > Thuja > Thuja plicata. The sequence continues at coordinate 2,371,887 of MU228142.1, read as the reverse complement.
CTCTCCAACTTTATCACTGAACTGTAGACCACTTGGTTGGTCATTTTTGATATATTTATCTTGTCCACATTTTTAATTTTGGATAAATCCCTTTGGAGAGTGCTCAGTTGAAATTTAGATGTGTCTATCTAACTCTCTAGTGGATTGGTCTCTCTAGCTGGGGGCATAACAACCATGAACTCCATCATTTATTTGTTTGGGTCATATGTGGGAAATAACCTATTCAATGCAGGTTGTGCATCACGAGTTGAAAAAACTACATCCCTCTTCAATGTCTTACTATTTAGTCTATTCCTATTGTTTGTTTGTTCAAAGTTTGTTAAAAAATAATTGAAATGAAAATCAAGGTTTTTTGACACAATTGAATGTTTGAAAGGTGAAATAGAACTAGCAGTGATGTACAAGCTTCCACCTGTGGTTCTAATAATTTCACCATGAGGATTAGTAACAGTAACACCCTGACCCATTACAAGTGGAGTTATTGGACTATTTAGAGGGTTTTGTCTTGAAGGTGTGGCAATTCTTGGAGTCACAGTCATAGACACCATTGGCATTATTGTACTTGTCATAACCTTTTACTTCTTTACACTGCCTTTATCTATGGGATTCACTAATTTCATGTCTAGTGATAATGTCATTGTCCTTTTCAAACCACTAGTAATACCCATGCCAATAGTGGGAGTGGCACTTGATTCAAATTGAATCTGAGTGCTTGACAAAGGTGGAACTAGATTTAAAGCTGGAACAAATGAAGGTGCAAGGGTATGAGACTGAGTAGTACCTTTTTTTGATGAACCTCCAATTACTGGTGTCCCACCACATTTTGGTGGAGCGGGTGTGGAAATTGGATACCAATTCCCTTTTCCTGTGGGACCTAGACCACCCCTACCTGGAAAACCCATTTTTTCTACAATCTCTGCCCCTTTGCCATATTTTTCTTTTGTGGATGCATCAACTCTAGTAGCAATTGTTACTGAATATACACCAGTTGATGTGGGATTCACAGAATCCCGCTCATCCTCATTATCTTGAATATTATGATCGCTTTGATATGCTTCAACTTGATTCTCTACATTCCACAAATCACTAAATATTTGATCCTCCTCTAGATCATAAAGATGCAGAGATCTTTGGCTCGCCGAGATTCTTCCTCATTTCCAAAAAATCAGACATTTTGGTTGTAGTCCAATATTCATCTTTACATTGAAGCACTAGTCTTTTTGGAATAACTTTTGTAGATGGTTGAGCAGCTTGCTGGTAGAAATTGTAGAATTTCCTGTGTTGCACTTTTCCTTTCTATTTGTGCAATGCAATAATTTGTGATGATAATTCTTGTATAGAAATATTATTTTTAGTGGCGTATTCCATCTCTTTTTTGACCTCCTCCTAGGACTCCATGTTTTTAAATTTTTCTATCAATGGCATACTCTCATGTTGAAATTTGCTTGTGGAGCTCCCATTCGATCTAAGCTTTTTTCCAATTATGTTTAGTGGATCATACTGCTAGTGACTATCAACAGCAAAGTGAAAATTGAAAAAAAAATCCTCTGCCACTTTGAATCCTTTTCTCACAAATGTGAACCCTCCCAATGAGAAAGGCAAGGAAGGAAATATCATTTTCTTTTTCTGACCATTAATGAGTACATCTATGCTCTCCATCTTCTAAACATATTCCAATGAAAATAAACTCTCTGTAACATGTATTGGAAGTTTGTAGGGTTCTACTGCTGAACAGTAAAACCTTAACATAGTGTAGTCTTCCATGAAGTACCAGTCAGCCAATTGTATTTAACTTCTGAGTTGAATGCAATCTCTACAAGATACATGAAATATAGGAAATAGAGTGCCTGTAATTTTATGATACATTGGTGCCAAAAATAATTAGTTCCATTTATTATCACTCATCCTTATCGCAGGTGTCCATTCATATAGTGCATTTTGGACCTGACTTTGAAGCTTGTTTTTCAGAAATATTGCATGATGCTTTGTTAAAAGAAGATAGCACAAGTATTTTGTGAACCTAAATGTCTTCTGTGAACCTCTTTTAATAATTAGTAATTGTACTTACATGCAATGAATAGTGTGCTTAGTGAAATTATTTTTTACTAGTTGTTTTTCACAATGAATATGAAAAATCATTTCAAGAATGCTAGCACCCACTTCTTTGTTACTATCCAATCCAAAAAAAAATGCTAGCAAGGAAATACTATCCTGAACCCATTGCACAAAAATATCATAATCATAAGGAGGCTTATGATCTGGATCTAGACTAGAATTGCTTGTTATTCCTCTGATATATATATCTTTCTGTTTTGCATCTATTTTTTCATAATTCTCTGCCAGCTTTCCTAGGTCAATGTGCACGTTTGATTTTTGTGCTTCAAACCCTAGTTCCAACAGACTAGCGAATTCAGTCTATGTTATCGACAAAATTTCCTCATTAGTATTTTTATTGACAATTGCTTTTCTATTTTCATCATAATTTTTAGCACAGAGCATGACTTTCTGGACAAGGGAATACTTGAGGTAACACCATGCATGCTGACCCAACAACCCACGCTGTAATTTTATTTGTCTTTTCCTTTAACGTGTTGTTAAATGGAAAAAAATTTAAATCCTTCATTGGATCTTTCAACTTATTTTCAAGTGAAAATCTAATTTCCATGATTCCCTTATTTCCATGGATAACAAGATAAAAAATATCACGGAATTCATCAGTGAAACCTAGTGTTTTAACCAGTTTGTAGAAGTCTATTATCTTTGTTTCCTTTCTTTGCCCTTTGCTCGTACTCTTGGTATTTATTTTTCTCATTGTGGACCATGATATACTAGTATTACTATTTACTTGTAAAAAAATTCAAAAAATTCTACACAGGTGATAGCTACAATTTACAGGTGATGACATATAACTGATTGAATGTTTGAAGATGTTAAGTTGATCACCGAAATGTAGAAAGATAATGCAAGACATTACATCAGTTAATGGATTGTATTGTCATTGATGTGAACTTGATATAATCTGATCAGTTATATACAAAGTGTCAAAGACTTTAGAGAATCAGAGAGATAAAGATTATGCTTTTAGTAATGCATAAAAAACCAGCATTCACTAAGTGACTACAAAAACCGATGGTTAGTGGAAGCCGACGGACATAGAAACCCAAGAGCAAAGTCACAGTGATGCCCAAGAAAGAAAACCAACAAGAATTACTGACAAGAAGAATAAAAAGCATTACTGATGGCCAGAATTACAGTGTTACCCAATGGATAGACAACCCCGATAGACATACAACACCGATGGAGAAACATGAGGAAAATTGAAGTGTTGACTGAAGCTATCAAAGAGTTAAAACACTAAAATTAACTAAAGCTCAAAAATGACAAAATACTTAGCTAGCAGAGCTAAAGATAGACTTAACTGGTTGTTAGCATTGTTTTCATCAACAAGTTAAAGCTAGAGATAATTAAAAGAGTTAAAGTTGTTTTATCGAGTTGTCATGGAAAAATCTAAGGGATAAAAATTAAGTTAAGATTTAAAGCAAGATTGGCTAACATTGCGGATCATGCCAAGAACAATAAAATCAAGAAGTGAGAAACAGTGATATCTGTAGAAGTTGATAAATCCAACTTCACAGCTTACCAAGAACACCTGCATGCAAAATACCTGTTGCAAAGGTTGAAGCCAACAACAAAAAAAGAAGAAACCCTTCTATGCTCAAAAGGTGAGAGCTCAAAATGTATTCGAAGAGTATTAAAAAAACATTACAAAGTTCAGCCTATAAAGGTGAACAAACCCTAAAACATAAATACTAGGTTGCACATTATT
>MU228142.1:2353090-2367436 GCA_018584345.1 Thuja plicata | reverse complement strand
CAAAGTTTAGCCTATAAAGGTGAACAAACCCTAAAACATAAATACTAGGTTGCACATTATTAATTAAGAATTAATTAATAACGCACCTAAGAGAAGCTAAAGCAACTAGAGTAATAATACTCTAACAATATCATGTCTATAAAGAGACAATCTAATTCATTACGAATTAGGGGAGTGAATAGAGAAAGATGATGCTGAAGAGAAATTGATGAAGAACAAATTCATAAAGTCCATATCAATCAATCTGAGGAAAGAGCTAAAATTTTTTGTGAACACTGAGCAACAAAGATGCACAACATCACCGATCATAAGGAAGTGGAGAAAAGATATTGAAAATATACAAATTGATTAGAAAGGTATTATGAGCTTACATTAGATCTAAAAATATGCAAGTCTAAGTTGTATGTAAGAACAAATCATTTAGTATTTTAGTTTAACCATTGATTCAGAAAGTCTCTTAACCGAGCAGGACTTAACAATTCTTTCTATATTGAGATACATCCCAAGAAGTATCAAAATTTTTGATCATGAAGATGGCATGAGATGCCAGATACCATATGACAAACTACACTGGGTTTGGTCATAGAAGGTAGCATAGAGATGCTCGATATCAAGTGAAAAACTATTCTATTTAAATCCTCTAACAAGGTCACACCTAAAAGTGTGTTTGTAACCTTTAATAGGGTTGTCTATTAACTGAGGTTACTTTAGAAGAGTGAAAATTTTGGGTTACCGGTCCCAAGCGTTTTTTCCCTTAACATGGTTTCCACATTAAAAATCTATGTGTTTATGTGTTTATGAGTCATTAATTTAGTGTTTTGTATTATACATAGCTAATCAGGATTGATCGGTATACACTAAGAAATTTACTATTTTTTGGTAAATGAAAGACTGCTAATCGATAAAAATTAAGAATAAGGTTTAACAGTGAACTCCGAGCAGTAGTTATTTGATAAGTTTGTTTCAAGGCATACATCTTGTAGGACTGAAGATAACTAGAGGCCTAATATTTTGGTACTAAGTTTTTGGGTTGATTTATTGGAATTTTTTTGAGGCCAATGATTCACCCCCCCTCTCAATTATTCTAACAATTGGTATCAGATCTTGTGTGCTTAGAAAGGGAGTTTAACAACTCAAGCAAAAGATCACATGATGAACAAGTGAGATGTTGCCAAGTTGAATAAAGACAACTTTGCATCATGGCAAAGAATAATAAGAATCCACCTATCAGGTATTGGTAATGATGTTACTCAATACCTTGATACTGAATATGTGTTGCCTATAAGACCTCACAAACTTGAGAAATTGAGAGAAAAACATGAGCATAATTGCATGATGATAGAGCTTACTTCCTCACTCTCCGATGTTGAGTTTGAATATGTCAAAACCTACACCTCTACAAAGAAAATGTGGGATAAATTGAAGATGGTACATGGAGGAGATGATAATGTACTAAGATCCAAGGCAGAAAGTGTAAGAGGGAGGTTTGATGAACTAAGAATAAAAGAAGGAGAAAATATCACTCAGTATAGCTGCAGAATCAAAGAGGTAGTCAATGCTATCCGAGAAGTTGGAGGTGTACTCGAAGAAGAGAGAATGGTAAGTAAAATCATAAGAACCTTACTGCCTGTATATGCTATTAGAGTATCTACTATACAAGAAATGAGAGAAGTTGCAAACAATACTGTTACTCTAGATAGTCTGATTGGTAGAATTATTTTATTTGAGATGAATAACTTTGATAATAGTGTCTTACCATCTATAGAGTTTGCATTCAAATCTTCTTTGAAAACAAGTAAGTAAAGTCATAGACACACTATGAGGAATGATAGTGAAAGTGATAATGAGGATCAAGGACTTGATGAGATTCAAGCACTAATAACAATAATATTGTAGAGAGGAAAAGGTAGATACAAAGATAAATTACCACTTGTATGCTTTAATTGTAAAGACATTGGACACTTTGCTGCAAGATGTCCTAACAGAAGAAAAGATGACAGAAGTAATGATAGAACATATGAAAAGATGTTTGACCGAGGTGATAATAGATATTATTGAAGCAACCAAAAATATGATAGAAAAGATACCCAAGATTACAAGGACAAAGGAAAGAAATCTTGTTACCTTGCTGAGAACAGAGCTGATGATACTCACACCAAATCTGAAGAAGACATTGAGATGGTATTTTTAGCCATGAAGGATGATTTAGATGAAGAAGAAGAAAGGTATGTAGAGACCGCACTCATATCTAAGGTTAGTAAGAATGATGTCTGCATTATAGATAGTGGCTGCACTCACCACATGACTGGTGATAAACAAAAGTTTGAAACTTTTGAATACTATAATAGTGGATCAATAAGAATGGTTAATGACACACCTTGTCTAATTGAAGATAAAGGAACCATAATGTTGAATAACCTGATCAAATGGGAAAATTCTTACTAGGTAAAAGGACTGAATTATAATCTAATAAGTGTTTCATAGCTGAATAACACATGTCACCGAGTAGAATTTGAGAATAAGAAGGCAAAGATCTTCAATGAATCATGAAGGTTTATCAGAACTGGTGAACAGACAAAAGGCAACCTTTTCTATCTTGATGAAATTAACACCACTTGTTTAATGGCTAGAAACAAAGACATATGGTTGTGGCATAAGAGATTATGTCATGTGAAATTTGACAACATGATAAAGATAAGCATTAAGAGAAGATTCAAAGGCTTACCGAGCATGTCAAATCCTGAGCATATCATGTGCAAGAATTGTCAAAAAGGTAAGATGACAAAGTCTAGTTTCAAGAGTAAAGCCCACACATCTAATGCAATTATAGAATTATTCCATACTGAGCTATGTGGACCCATGAGGACAAAGAGTTACTATGGTGATGGGTATTTCCTTCTCTTTGTAGATGATTATTCTAGAATGATGAGAGTTATTTTCTTAAAAGATAAATCAGAAGCATTTAAGATGTTTAAATGGTATAAGGATATGATAGAAAAAAAAAGTGGTAAGGAATTGAAATGATTAAGATTAGATAGAGGAGGGGAATTTATTTCAGATGAATTCACTAACTATTGCAATGAGCATAGAATTAAAAGACATGTTTTTGCACCAAGAACACCACAACAATATGGGATTGTTGAAAGGAGAAACAAATCAATTGTTTATTGTGCAAGAACATTTATGATTGAGAAAAACATCACTCAAAATTTTTGGAGGGAAGCCATAAGTAATGCTATCTACACATTGAACATAGTACAATTGAAGAAGGATACAAAGAAGAAAACCTATGAGCTTTATTATGGTTACACACCCAATGTAAGTTACTTCAAAATTTTTGGTAGTCAATGTTATATTTTGAAAGATGATAGAAATGGAAAGCTTGACTCCAAAAGTGATGAAGGTATTTTCTAGGGTATTCCACCAAAAGCAAGGATTATAAATGTCTTAACAAGTCCTCTAACAAGATCATTGAAAGTGAAAATGTAAGAATAGATGAATTTGTAGAAAATAATGATAAGGAAGAAGAAAAGAACCATAAGACTAAAAAAGGTTTGTTTGCACTGAATAAACTAACACTCTACCCAAAAAATAGCGTATCACTCTCGAGAAACATAACATTGCACCCGAGCATCAGGCTGTAATTACCAAAAAATAGGAAAATACTCAAGATGATGTACCGAGTGATGGAAATTAGAATGAAGGTCAAGATGATAATGAGAATGATGGACAAGGACAACGAGCTGAACCAAAAATTTCCAAGTATGTCAGAAGACATCATCCACATAATCAGATCATAGGAGACAAAAAGGCTAGAATGAGAACAAGAAGTAAGTCACTAAACACTAGATGTTTACTTTGTGATTTTGAGCCTAAATATGTTAATAATACACTTGAAAATGAAGAATGGGTCGGTGCTATGAATGAAGAGATAGAACATATTGACAAGAAAAATACATGGAAACTAGTACCGAGACTAGATGAAAAAAATGTCATCGGTACCAAATAGATATTCAGAAACAAGCTGAATGAGAATGGAGAAGTCAAAAGAAATAAAGTAAGATTAGTATGCAAGGGGTATGCACAAGAGGAAGGTATTGATTATGGTGAAACCTTTGCACCCGTTGCTAGACTAGAAGGAGTTAGAATTCTTCTTGCTTATGCTGCATTCAAAGGATTCAAGGCATACTAGATGGATGTCAAATCTGCATTCCTAAGTGGAATAATGGAAGAAGAGGTATACATTGAACAACCATAAGGGTTTGTTAATCTGGACAAGAGAAACATGGCATGTAGACTACATAAAGTCTTGTATGGGTTGAAACAAGCACCTAGAGCCTAGTATGAAATACTTCACTCCTATCTCATTAGCATTGAATTTGTAAGAACAAGTGAAAATAGCAATCTCTACTTAAAAGAAGATACCGATGGTAATATTCTAATTGCTGAAATATTTGTTGATGATATTATATTTTGGGGAAATGAAATGTTATGCAAATCCTTTGCTAATTAAATGAGCAAAGAATTTGAAATGTCTATGTTTGGGAAGATCAAATTCTTTCTTGGTCTATAGATTCTTCAACAAGATGTAGACATATATATCACTCAGTCCAAATACATCAAGGAAGTGTTGAAGATATTCAAGATGGAAGATTCCAAACCAGTTGGAACACCTATGGCAACTAGATGTAAGATGACAAAGGAAGATAAGTCAAATGAGGTAAATCAGACCTTGTATAGATCAATGATTGGAAAACTAATGTATGTTGTTCATACCAAACTAGATATAGCACATGCAGTTGGAATAGTTGCAAGATTCTCTGCTAATCCCAAAGAATCACATATGACTACTGTCAAGAGAATTTTGAGATATCTAAAGAACACCGAAGACAATGGCTTATGGTATAAAAGAAAAGGAAAATTTGAGCTTCAAGTCTATACAAATGCTGATTGGGCTAGAAACACTGATGACCAAAAGAGCACAATTGGAAGAGCATTCTTCATGGGTGATAGACTTGTCACATGGATCAGAAAGAAGCAAGAATGCATCTCATAGTCTATTGCAGAAGCAGAATATGTGGCTGCTACTGCAAATTGCTCCAATATTGCATGGATCAAATAGTTGCTGGAAGGTATGAATATGAAGATTATTGAACCAGTGATTATTATTGTGATAATACCAGAGAAATAAACATATCAAAGAATCTAGTCATGCATGCTAAGACTAAGCATATTTCTATCAAGTATCATTACTTAAGAGAATAAGTGAAAGCAAAATAAGTGATACTAGAATATGTCCAATCAAAGGAACAATTATCTGACATATTTACCAAGCCATTACTAAAAGATACATTTGAGTAGTTGAGACAGAGACTAGGGGTCCAACCCATGTCTATCGGTTAGAAAGCTGACTAGGAGATTGCATAATCCTATACTCAAATAAGAAGATCATTCATGCTGATACAATCACAAAGAAGGAATGCAAAGATACATTTATAGATAGCAAGGCACATACCTACACTGAACACCATAGTTAATGTATTAATGCTGATGGATAGGGAAATTCAAGGAGTATATTATAAAAAGGGATGGAAGATGATATGTAAGAATTTTTTGGCATTGTTGTCAAAGGGAGATATTATCTCATTATCAGGAATTATAAGGGAGAGATTATCTCATTATCAGAAAGAGATTATATCATTATCCATTCATTATCGATGGAGAGAAGTTCCTAAGAATTCAAAGGGAGAGTTAATAATTATCCAAAGGGAGAGATTACATATAAAATATCCATCGAAGGGAGAGAAGTATCATGAGGAAGAGAATACACACAAAGGGACAGATGACTTATTGGTGTCAAAGGAATAATAGATGATCAAGAAGAGGAACATTCAAGGCAGAGCACATATTAGAAACAGAATCAGAAGCTGATACATCTATCTAGTAAATGGATTGAAGATTGAAGAACACAATCTACAAGAAACAAATCTAAGCTATATGAGCTTACCGAGAGCCAAACATTTTTATTAGTTATAATAGGAGAGATTGATGAACTTAAACTGTTATATTTTATATTATATCAGTAATAATATAGTGAGATAATGTAGTATGTTTCCATCAATGCCAAAGGGAGAGATTGATGACATATAACTGATTGAATGTTTGAAGATGTTAAGTTGATCATCGAAATGCAAAAAAATAATGCAAGACATTAAATCAGTTAATGGATTGTATTGTCATTGATGTCAAATTGATATAATCTAATCACTTATATACAAAGTGTCAAAGACTTAAGCTAATTAGAGAGATAAAGATTATTCTTTCAGTAATGTAAAAAAGAATAGCATTCACTAAGTGACTACAAATACCGACGGTTATTGGAACCCGACAGACAGAGAAACCCGACAGCAAAGTCACAGTGATGCCCGAGCAAGAAAACTGACAAGTGTTACCGATGAGTAGAATCACAAGCATTACGGATGGCCAGAATTATAGTGTCACCCGATGGACAGAAAACCCCGATGGATAGACAACACCGATGGAGAAACCCGAGGAAAACTCAAGTGTTGACCGAAGCTATCAAAGAGTTAAAACACCAAAATTAACTAAAGTTCAGAAATGAAAAAATACTTAGTTGGTAGAGCTAAAGATAGACTTAACTGGTTGTTAACATTGTTTTCATTGACAAGTTAAAGCCAAAGATAAGTAAAAGAGTTAAAGATATTTTATCTAGTTGTCATGGAGAAATCTAAGTGATAAAAATTAGGTTAATATTTAAAGCAAGATTGGCTAAGATTGTGGATCACGCCAAGAACAAGAAAATCAAGAAGTGAGAAACAATGATATCATGTCTATAAAGATAAAATATAATTCATTAAGAATTAGGGGAGTGAATAGAGAAAGAGGATGCTAAAGAGAAATTGATGAAGAAAAAATTCATACAGTCCTGATCAATCAAGCTAAGGAAAGAGCTAAAGGTTTTTGCAGACATTGAGAAATAGAGAAGCACAACATCACCAAGTAGAAAGAAGTGGAGCAAAGATATTGAAAAGATAAAAATTGATCAAAAAGGTATTATAATCTTACAATAGATCTAATAATATGCAAGTCTAAGTTGTATGTGTAAACAGATCATTTACTGTTTTAGTTTAACCATTGATTCAGAAAGTCTCTTAATCGAGCAGGACTCAACAATCCTTTCTATATTGAGATACATCCCAAGGAGTATAAAAAAGTTTGCTCATGAAGATATCATGAGATGCCAGATACTATTTGACAAACTACACTAGGTTTGGTCATAGAAGGTAGCATAGAGATGCCCGATATCAAGTGACAAACTATTCTATTTACATCCTCTAACAAGGTCACACCCACTAGTAGAATTGGCACCTATTTTTGATGAAAATTGGTTAAATTTTTTACCAAGATTAGTCAAATGATCTAAAAATGGTCTTTTCGCTATTTTTCTAGTCAAAATTTTGGCACATCATTGTTAAGGTCAAATGTTCTATGCCAACCTTGGTCAAAATTGACATCTGCAATTAGCAAGTTTATTCGTCAAACTTTCAACCAATGTTGGTCAAAATGTTTGGCCCATCTGACCAGGATTCCAAACCCATGATACTAAATTTTGACATAGAATGGTCGATATGCAGACTAGTCTTGGTGAGGGTTTTGACCAAAGTTAGTCAAAATTTTGACCAATATGGAATGTTAAAAAAAACACTTGAAGATAAATATCCATATTAATCACCAATGGAATCTTAGTTAGTGATTAGTCTAGATATTTATCTTCAAGTGTTACTTTGCATTAATATATATACTTGAATTTCTCTTTCTTGCTTATGTATCATATTCTCCTTGATTCTATATTTCCTACACCTGTATATACAACTACACAAGTAGATGCATGGTATAAAATTCATAGTTTATTATATACAAGATCATAAGATAAGCTACATTAATAACTTAGCTAAATCAATCATAAGGTATTTATAACTAGTTTCATAAAGAGATGCAAAATATGTAAAATATTTGTAAGGGGTGGAAAGATCAAGGAAGAAATCAAAAGTAAAAGACCTAAGGGCTAGACCTAATGCCTCAGGGGCTCATCATAGATAGCCTTTCCTACGTAACTCACAGAGACATTGTAGTTCAGGTTTAACTTTAAATGTAGTTGGAAATGTCATGCAAGATTGTGAACTGAGAAGGGAGGGGTGAATTAGTTCACTTAAAAATTTTCTTCAATAGAACTGTCTCACTTTTGCATGCTTTACCGAATGAAAAATATAAATGAAAAGAAATTTAAAACATGTGAATCACTTCAAGTACACACATAAAAAATAAAACCATAACACCATGATTTTTGGCCACACAGAAATCCTTGGTTAGAGGAAAAAACTGCGGCGGGGATGACACCCACAATCCTTCACTACTGCAGTAAAAAGGTTTCTCGGTTAGAGCTACAATGTTTAGCTACTTTTGGTAGCTTACCCTGTTAAGAGTACAAAGACTTATATAGTGTACCTTGTTAAAGGATTTCACAAATTCTTCTCTAAGAATTGTACCTTGTTAGAGGATTTACAAAATAAGATTTGTAAGGATCTACCCAGTGGTGGGATTTACAAAATAACAAAAACAATGTATTCAACAATGCTTTGAACTTGTCTAAAATAATGCATCAATCTGTTATGCTTGATCAGACTCTTTATGCTCTGACTTCTTTACCTCTGAATCTGCTCGGTGATGTGATCATCAATCCTTTCTTCTACAAATTTTGTACTCGGTGCTACCTCAAATACTCTGCTATTCCCCAGTAACAGTAATAACATTCATCAACTCCTCTTCTCTTCTCTTATATTATATGTTCTCTTAAAAGGATTCTTCCCTTTTAAATAGCCTCTATTTTTGCCTCTTAATCTCCTTGATTAGGTTTTCTACAAATCAATCTCAGTCGCTTGATCATCCTTATGATTCTTTGGCGCTCGGTAAACCGCCTGACTATTACCTTGGAACTTTTTTCCTTCTTGGAACTCACAACATTTTTTTTTCTACTTAATCTCTGCCTTGGATCTTGTTCTTAATTATTCCAGTTCATAGATTCTATAACCAACTATCTTTAGTGATTGTAGATTCTTTTGACATCATTTGCCAATTCATTAAATGCATTCTTATCAAGATTTGACTTAGTTTGCCTACTCAGTTTCCTTGTTTGCATTACTCGGTAAGTAAATACTTCAATTGCTCAGTAACTGACTACTCTCGGTGCTCGGTGTAAGTTTTCAAACTTGGTACTCAGTAACTATGATCGACTAGCATTTCCACTCAGTGACTGTTTTCGCTCAGTGCTTGATTCTGCTTTCTTTACCGACTGCTCCCTTCACTTACATTACTGACTGAATTCTCATACTCAGTAGCACTATCCATTTCCTTTATCGAATAGACTTGGCTGCTATGACTTTGAAAAAACTTATGACAACAAAATGAATAAAGTAACAATCTCCCCCTTTGTCATTAGTTTGGCATTTTGACAAAAACTTCAAAGTCATCAATCAAAACTCAAAACTTATAACTCCCCCTTTGGATGATAGTCCCTATGCACTATATACACTTCAAAAATTGTATTCCATACATTATCATCCTTTAATATATTATCTCACATATTATCCCCCTTTTTTGACAAAAGTGCCAAAATAACAATTACTTATAAAAAATGTACTTATATTTATTTTGGAGATCAGACAATGCTGACTCCCATGTCTCCTTCAGTGTCTGCATAACTATAATATGCTCATTGATGTCTGCTGCTAGACTTTTGATTGTGTCAAGTGAACTCATCTCTGGCATAGTGACTAAGTCCTTGCCATTCTTCAAATGTTTTTGTATAGCCTCAATATGTGGAATCAAAATGGCTTGCAATTCCGACAACTCTATCCAGATTTTATTTTCCTCTTGCCTGAGTTCATGTTGTTGGCCCATGAGATGCTTGGTCTTCTGATAATATACTTGGATTGAACCGGGTTCAATAGATACATTATTTAGGTGTTCGATTAACTCAGTCTCTACCGACTGTTCTTTATTCCTTATTTCCTCAGTAAATTTTGAAATTTGACAAAATTTTTGAAATAATGAAAGAATTGTAGTTAGAGCCTACTCTATAGCTATACATAGCTTGGAAAGAGTTACCTTGTCTTCTACTATGTGTTTCAATATTTTCTCCATTATTCTCTTTGTCAACTTTTGCTCATGAATTCTCAATAATGATTTGGTGGTATCCATGTTTGGTACCTTTATTTGTTGAACAAGTTTGCCTACTTGCTGAATCAAACTATCTTTTTCAATTATTGCAACATCAGGTAGCAGTGATTGAAAGATGTCTTTGACATCTTCAAGAATGTCATCTTGCTTCCTCATTTCATCAATCAGCTTTTGTTGGGCTGCCTTTTTCTTCAATATTTTCCCATATGATTCCAATTTCTCAGCATTCATGTTTGCAAAATCAGGAGGGGGCAAAAATATTTCTTCTATTAAGTCAATCTCCTCCTTCTTCTTCTTAGTTTTCTTCTTTTTCTTGTTTCTTGATGGTGATATAGATTCCTTAAGTTCATTAATGGGAGACTTGTTTGTGCCTGCTATGCTCTCGGATTCCTTCTCCAACTCATGAGTACCTTCTGGATTTTCTTTTTCTTTCTCCTCTCCTTGTGTATCTTTATTCTCCTTCCCTTTCTCACTCTACTTCTCTTTCTATGACTCTTTCTTTTTCTCTGACTCTTCTTTGGAGTATCATTGCTTCTCTCCTTCGGTGTTGGTTGGGGGAACCGATTCATTTCCTTTTCTTTGTTCATTTCCTTCCTCGGTGGTCTCTGTACTTATCTTAGGATAAGCATGAACTTGTTGTATTACTGGATCTAATTCTTTGGTTGGTGCAGTGTCATCTATGTCCATGCACTCGGTGTTTTGATCTGTTGTATCCATAGAATTTTCATCCTTTGCTGTATCTTGTGCTGGATCCTCTTCTTCTGATGCATCCTCAACATTTATTTCATCAGTATCTTTGGTTAGGTTAATGGGATCCATTTGACCTTTACTACCTTTTGATGATTGTCCTTCGGTAGTGCCCTTGGTTGACTCATCTTCTTGAGACTTGGTAGCATCTAGCTTGAATATTTTTCTCCACATTTCATCTATTTCTTTCTCAACTTCTAAAAGCTTACCGATCATTATTCTTAGTGCTCTATTTTTCACAAGAAATCTCCTTGAATAGTTCTGTAGAGATTCATCAATTTCTTGCACTGATAATGCAGGCACTGTCAAAACTAATGATCTTTCTCTTATTTGTTTTTTAGCAGTCAATGCATATTTCCACCTTGCATCTACCTTATTTTATAACTCATCAGGAAGTTGGCTTGAAAATTCCATTGGTGTTATTCTAAATTTATTCAGTGTGAAAATAACAACATCTTCAATTCTTACTTGATCATTTTCACTCAACTGCTCATATCTCAATTGTTTTACTCTAGAAAAACCTCCACATTTCATTAATGAATCAATGGATTCATCAAGAGTTGGTTTCGGTGTCTTTTGTGGTACTTTGGGTGCCTTAGTCTCCTCTATTTCTGTTTCACTTTCAATTTGTAGCTTCAATTTTCTTCTTAGCTTTACAAAATTTTTCTTACTCCTCACATATGTTCTCCCTTTTGGTTTGGGTGTCTCGATTTGTTCCTTTTATTTTTCCTTTATAGAGGCCCTTGTTCTCCTGCCACTTGATGAGGGATTAGCTTCCGGTTGTTTTCTCTTCTTCTCAATTGAAGGTGATGCCTCTGTTTCTTCTTCCTCCTGTCCAGCTTCAAGTCTCTGTGACAATTCCTCAATCATTTTCCTTATTTTCCTTCTGGCCTTAGGTATCACTATACCTTGCTTGATCTTTTCTTTAACTTCTTCATAGGTTCCGTATCTGTCAGATTTCTTGGCAATGGGGTCTTTCAACAATGTCTCAATTTGCTGTGAAGCTATGTCAATATCAAATTCATATCCCATTGGTTGAAGCCAAATAGTCCTAGGCTCAACAGCCTTAATGATACACAAGTCGGTATCTACTTCAAAACAAATATTATCATGATATCTTTCCACTAGCTGGGGTGGAATCCTAATTATTTTATGCATCTTTTCTTGAAACTTAACAAAGTAATCATTCATGATCAAATCAAAATTGTTTCCCAATCCTAAAATATATTCATTGATTTGATAAATGATTGGCCTATTTGTGCTCCATGTTACTTCTTCGACTGATGGGAAAAAGTTCTCAAAATAGAAAAATATACATACCAATAGTGGACCAAACTTCAAAGTTTTTGTCTTGGCTCTCCTGATTATGTTCATGTTGTCTTCAATTTGCCTCAAAAAAATCCCACAAACATCTAATTTCATTCCTTTCTTCACAATATTATAAGCCACGTCAACTGCTCCACAGGGTACACTGTCTACCCTAGATGATTGGAAGACTCAGTAGGCAATGATGTTACATGCAAATTTAAGTTCTGCATCTTCTACCATCAAAATTCTCATTCTTCTACCGTCCCATTGAGCTTTGGTCAGCTCACTCAACTTTACTCTGCAATATGCTTGATTGCCTTTGGTCTGTCTCCAATTGGTAGGCTAGTAATGATGTGTAGTACATCCTTGGTGATCTTCACTGGTTTCTCTAGCCACATAAATTGATTGTGTACTTGACTAAGCACAAATCTGATCCATTCAGGTTTGAAGACTCTTAGCAGATGAAGGGTATGCACCAAACCCTTTCTCTCTAGATGTGTGTGCCCATCTCTCAACTTGCCATTGTCACACAGTTTGTTGAATGAAGTGTCCAACTCATTAACACAAATATCTTCAATTTTGCAATGGATGAAGGATTGAACATCATCTATCAATATAACTCTCGCTGGAATGGAAGACAATGCTCCTGTCATATTAATTTCTATAGCTTTGGTGGGTGGCATCTTGTGTTTAGGGTTTACAGGATCAACATTCTTTGCCACGACTGGTACTTGCTTCTTTGGTGCCATTTGATCAGGAATAGTGATGGAAATAATCCTTTTCTCTTTGAAAGCTTAACTCATTTTAAAGCAAACAACGATGAATAAAAATATAGATGATCTAGCTTGTTTTAGAATTACCTTGGAAATCACTTGAATGCACAAAGACTTGATCGCTCTACAACTCGCTCTTGATAACTTGAATGCGTAAGGTGAAAAATGACTTGAAAAACTTCATATTTATAGCTTTTTCTCAATTAGAGTTTCTAGTGGATAAGTTAGGTTGTCATAAATGCATTCACCAACTTGTGAAATTCAAATTTCACTGACTAAACAAATACTCTGACTTGCATGTGAATCACATAAAAACTTTCATAAAATATCCAAATACATCTAAACATGCTAATATGGATCTCTGCTCTCTTAGTTTAGGAATTGATTAAAGATTTGAATTTGGTGAGTAGTTCCTGCATACTTTTTACCGACTAAGTGCAGCTCGGTGCACTCATCTCGGTAGATGAGGTGCTTTCAACATTTCTGAATGAGGTTCCATCATCTTGCTCTTTTCTCTTCCAAGTTTTGTTCATTTGTTTCCTTATCTCATCAATAGTAGATGTCTTCTTGTCATCACTTTCATTCTTGTTTGATGTATTGATTTGGTACCTACAATCTTTAGCTAGGTGTCCTATCTTGTGACAGTGATAAAATGCCATACCAGAATTTCTCCATGATTTCTTGTTGTTCCTTCCAAACATTAATAAGCAATTTGCAGAAATATGTCCATACCTTCCACATGATGCACAGGAGATGTTGGTATTGTAGTCCCATGGTATTGATGCTTCTGTTTGGTTGGTTTGTGATCTTTCTTGGTTTGGTGTCCACTTGCTATTCCTTGTCTTTGATCTGCATTCTTCAACTTTGTGTCCATACTTGTTGCAAGTGTTGCAGTAACCATCAAATTTATCTTTCCTTGACTTGTTAGTGATCCTTGATCTACACTCAAAAGCTTTATGACCATTCTTATTGCATCTAAAACAATATCCATCAAATTTAGGTTTACTCAGTGTTGGAAACAATTGTTTAATTGTGTATTGTCCTTGATGTTACACAAATGTCATATCAGTCATTAGACAGAGTCTACCAAGCTCAGAATGTTCAGCAAGGCAGTTAACCGAGTTTATCGAGTTTAGATGGTAAGAGAAGCTATTTACAGAGTCTACCGAGCACTCCAGAATACTATACCGAGAAGTTAGTTACTACCGAGTTCTCTCGGTCAAACAAAGAAATTTAGTCTTTACCGAGTTCAGTCGGTCAT
>MU228142.1:2328986-2341394 GCA_018584345.1 Thuja plicata | reverse complement strand
ATTAATGGTCCATTTTAAATAGTTAACCATTGGATAAAATAGACTATAATTTTAAAAAGTTGATTCATTACTAATTAAATCTGCACATGTTAATAAATCTATTAAATACTAATCCTAATCAACTAATATAACTAACCCTACTAATCTAAACCTATTGACCTACCATTCTTTCACATCACCCCTATCTCCAAGGCCCACTTGCCAAGTAGGTGGGGTGATGGAAATCCCAACCTACCCTAAAGATGACATGATTTTATACAAGGAGAGCCTTTTTGAAAAAGGTATGCACATTCACCAAGGTGGAGGTGGGACCCACCTCAAGGTGTCCACATTCCAATGTACTAAAAATATTATGTGATGTCAACAAATGGAGGCAAGGGAAATTTTTCATGGAGAGGGAAGGCTATCTTGTCATTGGGATATGTATTGATTCCCATGTCAGACCCCAAGTACGCATGGAGGAGAGGAGTGATTGATAAGTTTTCTGGGGCCCACCAAAACCTTCACTAAGATCCCAAGGAGAAATTCGCATGGCTTGGGGAGGGTGGTGCAAAACCCAAGTAGTTTGTTTCATTTTTTTTTTTTGTTTAAATTTCTTTTCAACATTTACAATAGTCCTATCCCTGCGCCCAAATAAAGGGGTAAAAAGGTAAGGAAGAAGATATGTGTGGGGCCCATGGGGATGGGTGCAAACATCATGCCTCCCCTATTAATTAAAAACTATGTATTAGCACTAAAGGGGTAATTAGGGGGGGGTTAAGTGAGGGGAATATAAAGGGAATATTCTCTATGTAAAGAGGGAATTAAATCCCTCTCCATACATTTTCCAAAGAGCATTTTTGCTCTAAAATCTGGAAAATGTTATTGGTATAATTTGGTTTTAGCTTCTATCATTGATATTATTGATTTTATTATTGGAGTAGTTAAATGCATGCATTTGATTTATTTTATTATTGCAATACACTAAGTGAACTATAAATTGAATATTGGTATTAGTTGATTTTTACATTAATATACTAACTTGTTTGATTTTCTATTGTTATCAAGTTTATCTTTCCTCCTCAAGAATTGAGGTTGAAATGAAGGTTTTAAGGTAGAGTGTTGAACCTATTGAAATGGAATATATATTTCCAAAGGAAGAATGAAGTGTTTTTAAATTGAAAACTTACAATCAAATACATTATAGAGATTACAAGATTCATAATTCTACAAGATTTTTTATATGCTATGAAAAACTATTACATTGCCTTTCTTCTCAATATTGGATATCATCCTGCCATGAAAGATTAAATTTATTATTCTAAAGGATAGAATACAATAGGCATGAAACTAAAGATTCTTCATTTACATTATGGTAATCTTTCAAAATATAACTACACATCTTCAAGATGGAAGATCTATACAATCAATGGAAAGCATACAATGTTTCTTCCTTTAATGAAGTTATTACATAATTAATAAGAGCTTTTCACATATTACTTGATAAATATTTCGATATTAACATTAAAACACTCAACAAAAAATTAATTTCAATACAAAAGGAGTAACCATGCAACATTAAAGTTGCTCTCACATAACTACACTAAAATAGAGATTTCTCGCAAGCTTTTCCACAATCATCTTGTCTTCAAAACCTGCAAATGCATGAGGAGAACCATGGGAAGCTCACCTCCCATCCTAGGTCTCAAGGAGACCAACCCTGAGCTAGGAGAATCGGTAGCCAACGGGTAACAATCACACACCCACATACATGAATACAACAACAAACAACACCCTCCCAAGGCTTGCACAAATGGATTCACCATGAACCCATAACAAGGGGTGAAGGTGGATTTCCATGTAGGAGAATGCCAAAATAATACATTAAAATAACATGCCTCTTCAAGGCTAAAACCGCATACATCTTTTCATCCAATCTTCACCTTATCTCCCCCAAAATTAGGATCAAATACAATAATGGCATGCAAGGGCCCATACACCTTGCATTTTTTCCCTCTTCTCTCCATGAGAAAAGACTCTACACTATCATGAAATCAAACTAACCCCTTCCCCCATACATGGCCACTTCTTCCTTATCCAAGGGTGATTAATGCCATCACACCCTTCACAAAACTCCTATATTCAAACAAAGATAAAACTATAAGCAAGAATTCAAACCCAAAATCCCATTCCCTTACATAACAACAAGACAAATATATTTCACATATGCAAGAGAATGAAAAGAACCATATAAATCTACTTGCAACAAAACAAAGCAATTTCATGGCAATTGAGACCAACCTTTACAATGTGTTATGGCAAATGAATTTTGAGAAGAGCCCAATCCCTTATGATTTTTCCATCCAAACCCTAATGTCTCTAAAAGTAGAGAGTGGGTGAACACCCACTAACTCTACCAAGGGCCTCTAAAAATACCTCCAACTTCTACCCACCCAGCAACATTAAATTCAGATTTGACCTTAAAGTCCTTTGGCTTTTTCTTGTCCCCTATCATAAATGCCAGATTGGAAAGGAGTGTGGGTTTGGGTAAAAGGTCAAGACTTAATCCATTTTCGAAGCATGTGGAAAATGGGTCATAAAATAGGTCACCAAGGCCACTAGGGGATTCTAGATGTGATAAAAAAATTCCTAACCCATACTCCTATCACTAAGGTACTTGGATTTTGCTAAATTTGACCCTTAGGACCTCTTTTTGGCCTCTAGAAGTGGCTAGAGAAGAATTAAATCTAAATGATCAAATTGGTGGAACTTTGCAAGTATCTCCAACAAGGGGTCTAATTAGGTTCCTGAAGAATCGGTTAGGCTTAGGTTTACATTGCCAACCTTATTAGACATGTCATTACATAAATACATAATGAGTGTGAAGTGACACTATAAAATGACATAATACAACATTGACATGTCACTAATTACATAATGAAAACACCTAATACATACATACAATTTTACGGTCATGAATAAAATCAATTAACAATGAGGTTAGAACCTCTTCATTAGGTTAAACCTTGGCTTTACAGATTGCATATATGGTTGGTTACTGATTCTCCAACTGATTCCATGGTTCTCTTTCCTACACACTAAATTCAAGCACCAGTAGTCCAAGATAATAAAATCACATGCAATATACATATTCAATTCATACTTAGCAACATTAATCAATAAGAATAATTAAATTCATAATTACAATTTTCATACATAAATGTTTAAAACATAATAATTCTATAATCATCATGACATAACATCCATGAAATAATCAAGTCTAATCATGATCCGATCTTCTCATCAATTCACCTATCTAAACATGTATAATCAAAATCAACCACATGTTCTAGGTCTAATCCATATCAGAATGCAATCCATACAATATAATCATCATCATAAACATAATATCTTGAGTCTTTGTCAGGATAATCAAAAAGTGTATCAATGTATCAAAATAATTGTATCAACTAAGCTATTATGGGTCGGGGTGAGGCCTCACAAAAGTAGTGCACAAACTACACAAAGAAGGCATCACAGAAACATGATTTGTGCTTTCACCATTGAAGCAATCTTGGTGGCACTAGCTACCTCTCGAGCCTTGCACAAGTTGCAATAATTTCCTACATCAGGTATAGATGTAGATGGGGTAGATGTAAATGTGGTTTCATCAACCCACCAAAACTATTGACATCCACTATTTCCCTGCAATACCAAATCTACATTAGTTCTTCCTAAAATGATTACTTGTCACATTAATTTTAAACATAAAATATAATTCCAAATCCAGACCTTTTTCCTATTTGGGAAACCCCAAAATTGACACCCAAGATTACTTGTTGTGCGTGATGTCTTCAACACGCAAGGGCCAACACCACATTGACACAGATATATTGGCCAAAGCCATCAACACTATATCGATAAATATTGCACTGTCATTCCAACATACCATTGTGTTTAGTTGATTATTTTGTTCATTCATACTAATTATAATTACAATAAAAAGCAACATACTAATGTAGAAAACATCTCAAATCAAATTGCAAAATGAATATTCTCAATATATAGTACAAAACCAAAAAGGAGGCAGCATCAAACATAAGACCTATATCATCCAATCAGCAGTTGGGGGGAGTTTAGGACACACATCGAATCAACACTTCCATAGACAATCAGCCTTAGTAACACGCGGTGAGCATTTTATTAGGAAAAGTTAACCATCAAATGAGACAAACTCAACAGCTAGTCAGTCACAGTCCAATCAGTAATTCTGAGACATTCAGTGATAATTTTTCCTCAAATAGTTTCATTAGGGAGGAGATGACATTGATGGTGGGCAAGGAACTTCAGTCCAAGAATGTAGACATAAGCCACTATGAATTTTAACTCCTCAAATTATATCAGCTCCTCTCAGTTATAGTGAAATATAATAGAAGGGCAATAGACTCTTTCCTATAAAAAGTGACATTTGGAGTCAGTCATGCTTGAAAATTTTTTTATTTCTTTTCAGAATGGCTAAAATATTTATTCAGACTGTTATTCACTCATTTGAACATGGGTATTAACTACTTTATCAAGCTGTAAGCTTAAGGTAGAAAACATAAGAATTTCATTGGCTTGTATGTAGACATACAAGTACGAGGGAAGTACTTAATGTTCACGTGCAAGCATATGAAACTCTTGGGAAATATTAAAAAATCATGAACAAAAAATTGAAAAATTATGAGTCAATTTCATAGAACCAATCAAGGTTCACTGCGTCAAGAAAGCTAGGGTAATTGCCCAAAGTTTGAGAATGCAAGTATGCTCATATAGTGGCTCCTTGTCAACTCTTTATTTATTATTTTACATGAGTTTGAAATTGTAGGATGCCTGAAGACCCAATTCTGATGATGATGCAATATCAAAAAGGGCTAAGATAGACACCAAAAATGTAATGATCTACTATGAATTAGAATTTGATTTATAATTTGAAAATGCAGATCAGTATTGCATTTAATCTTAAATTTGATGTAGGTAAAGTTGCGGCATCAAAGAAAGGACTACCAAACCACACAACAATAAAGAAGCAAACTAAAAATATTATATTTGTGGATTTCTAGTCCCTTATAACTCTTTAAACAACTAAAAAATAGTAATACAATCCAACCTAAGTACTCATTTGACAGGAATCTACAAGATCTATACTCTTGGACATACATATTACTCTATGTAATTTCTAGAATATCCTATCTATACAATTTCAGAATCAATTCCTGATCCAAGCTCTCCAACTTCCAAACTATTTTTTTGGGGAATGAAATCAGTTATATAAACATCTTGATGCTTCAATATGCATTTTGCAACTTATCCCAAGAATTGAGAATCTCTTTCATTACCTTTATCCTGATCTGGAAACATGTGATATGCTTCAGGGGCTATAGATCTCTCTAAATCAAATCTCCTAACTATGTCATGGTGCTTTAAAATCTCTCGTAGAGCACAAACCCAAACTTCATCTTCAACCATTACCAGTTAATGCGAATTTGGTGGAAACCTATTTCAATAGGGATTTGACTTGTTAACATATTAATAGTGCTTGAAAATTTTTTCCAATTAAATCTTTGGTTTTTCCTTGCTCCATCTACAATTAGATAGTTTGTTACAAATTCTTTCCTAAGTTTTTGGAATAAAATTTTTGCATACACCTTCACCACTACATGATTCCTAGCAATCCCTGATTCAACTAGTGATGGAATTCAGAATTGGAAGCTTATCTAGTTCCTCCCCATTCCACCCAATATTTTATGCTCTTGTTTTGGAGCCTTCTGTCCCCATGTATCTTCATTCATGAATACATGGAAACATCTCATATATTCAAAACTTTGAAAACTAAGCAAATTGGGCACATCCTTAATAATCATTGACCTTTGCTTCTAGACACACAACATTGTCTTGTGTCTTTGGGGATTTTGGAATCAATAGGAAACCTAACAATATTCTTGTTAACCTATGATTGGATATATATTTTAACTACATCTATCACCTCACATGGTTTTTTATATTACTATTGACTATTTCAAGACCAATGAACTGCATTACACTAGTACTTTTGTTCACTACAGTATTTTACACCATAAGGTTACATAAGGAAATAACACATAAATAGAAATAGTAGTTGTCATTGATCATTATCACTCAATCTCTAACACCACAAGAAATTGTCATTGCCACTGGAGTGGAATGCTGGTGTTATATTCCCCCCACAATGTGAAATTTTCAATTATTAAAAACACATAGAAAATAGGAGCACACACCACAATAGAAAACAAAACAAGGAATCACATAGTCATTGGTGATTTATGAGAGGATGTTGAGTGTCCTCCTTCCTTTGTTCTCTAAACTAGAATTTATTTGGATAATATTCTTTCCAATCTGTTTCTTCAACTAGTCCCCTTTATGGTCGATAAGGATGTTGATTCAAGATGATAGGATTTTGAGCCATGCATAATTATATTACCACTAAAGTTTGTCAATTATATCACAAAGTATCGATTACACATGCTAAGTTGCATCAAAGATATTAATGAAATTTCAATTCAAAAATGCACGACCACCTCAATGTAGTAATAGAAACATTTTTTTTGGTTCAAGGATACATAAATTCCAAAGGTTCCTTGGAGATCATACATAGCCCTAGTTTAATATATTTGTTTATGCTCCCTTATTCCTACTCTTGATATGTAATGTGGACCTCTTAAATGACCAAAGAAGAACACCTTCCTACCAGAAGTACCGAAATAAAATAGACTATTCTACAAGGATTCACAGAAACAGACAACCACAATCCATATAACACAGTGATAGTTATTATATTTATGTTCAAATAAATGCTTGACATGTGTTATAGAGAGATATTCATGACAATTATAAAAAACCATGATGCATAAAATAGGGAGCATGATTGATTCATGAAGAGAAGAAGGAACAGTAAGAAAAGTTCTTGAATGCAACACCAAAACAACATGACATCAAACATGAAAGAGGAAGACATTACTATTTTACTATCAAGAACATAGGACACCACTGTGATGAGGGCTATAGAATAGTGTTATGGATTTTTGTTGTGAATATGATGAGTTACCATGGCTATCATGGAAGACTAGGACTATGCAAAGTTTTCATAGAGATTAGGTCCATGTTTTCTAAAGTAAACATGTCATGAAGAGACATATCTTCAAGTTTAAAATTAGTGAGATGATTTTAAAGTATCATATTGTGACCAATGGAAGTGAATGTATTGAAAATGGTGTTCAAGATAAATTTAGAGTCAAGAAAACATTTAGGACAATTATATTAAGCAGAGCATGGGCATTGTTATTCAAAAGAGGTAGTGGGGTAAATTCTAATTCACAGTAGATCATTACATGTTTGGTGTCTATCTTAGCCATTTTTGATATTTACATTTTCTTACTTTTTGGTTAATTGTATACACAAGTCTTTATTTTTCAAAAAACACAAAATTGATCTAGAGGAGGGAGTTATAGTTTCACAACAAGAATGAGAGAGGAATCAGTTACCTATTCACTCAATAGAGCAGTTATTTCAATAGGAGCATCATCGAAACCTTGTGAAAACAAAGTGAAACTTGTGGCCAATGTTCAACATCAAAACCTTATGAAACTGTTGGGATGTTGCACCGAGGGAGATGAAAGGTTGATTGTTTATGAGTATTTTCCCAACAAGAGCCTTAACACCTTCCTCTTTGGTAAGTTATACTTGGTTTCATGATCAATCCCTTTCTCATCAATATTTTTAGTATTCCAACGTTGTTTAAGAGATGATAGTCTAAGAATTAGGATTGCAGATCCAAAAAAGTTTAGACTGTTAGATTGGCAAAAATGTTATAACATTATCCTTGGGATTGCCCGCGGTATTCTTTATGTTCACGAGGATTCGCTGATGATAATTATTCATAGAGATATTAAACCAAACAATATTTACCAGTGGGATTGGCCTCCATACAAAAAGGTAATATGTCCATTAAGATTCCTATTTGTAGCAATTTACTTGTATTGTTATGGCGATGTCCGTTAGGAAAACCTAGCTAAATTACAAATCTAGCTAGGAAACCCTAACACTGAGAATGTAATGTCATGTATACCAGTATTAGGATGATACACAATACTCATGAAGCCCTTCTTCCCAAACACTGAGAATTTAATATCATGTATAAGTGTGTAACATTAGGAAACCCTAGCTACATTACAAATCTAGCTAGGAAACCCTAACACTGAGAATGTAATGTCGTGTATACCAGTATTAGGAAATCTAGCTAGATACCAGTATTAGGACGATGCACAATGCTCATGAATCCCTTTCAGCATTCAGATGATGCATAATGCTCATGAAGCCCTTCCTCCCACCTGCGATCTGGATAAGACAGAAGGAAGTGAGTTTGATCACTTTTCCTTTTTTTTTTATATCCCAATTTGGTCAAATTTTTGACAATAAACTTAACTAAAGTCAAAAGTTTGACCTTTTCGGGACATAAAAAAAAAAAGTGAACATCACAAGACAAAATGGCCTTTGGTCAAAAATGAAGGTCGAAAATGAGGCCCAAATGTATTAGTTACCTAACAGTGTGTTTGTAACCTTTAATAGGGTTGGCTCTTCACTGAGCTCACTTCAGAAGAGTGAAAATTTTAGGTTACCAGTCCCAAGTGGTTTTTCCCTTAATAGGATTTCCATGTTAAAAATCCATGTGTCAATGTGTTTATGATTCATTAATTTATTATTTTGCAATACACATAACTAATTTGGATTGATCGGTATACACTAAGCAATTTACTATTTTTTGGTAAATGAAAGACTGGTAATTGGTAAACAGTAAGAATAAGGTTTAACAGTGAACTTTGAGCAGTAGTTATTTGATAAGTTTGTTTGAAGGCATACATCTTGTAGGACTGAAGATAAATAGAGGCTTAATATCATGGTATTAAGTTTTTGGGTTGATTTATTGGAATATTTTTGAGGCCACTGAATCACCCCCCCTTCTCAGTTATTCTAACAATAGGCATATTTGAAAATTCAACCCTAATTCTATGACTACAATATAAAATATAAACCACTAGATTTGAAAAATTTAAAGGGTGAGACGTGGGTGTTCAATATTTTACCTAGAAATTTAATTTGTGTAGACTGTGAGTGGGAAGAGAGATGAGAGACTCTATTGCATTCCTCAATCCTCAACCTAGAAGCCGTAACCCCTTTCTGGATCTCCAATACAATATACTAGTAAGAACTAAAAATATAAAAACTTAGGTTAAAATTGTACAATCATGAGTAGTACTCAATCTTCAGTCGTGACTCGTCACTCATGTTAATTTTTATTGCTTCTCCAGATATCTGAGGTCACTAGGACATGTGTCACTTAATTGTTTGTTCTATGGTCAAATTGAGCTTATTACTTATTAAATATTAAGTTACTATTTTACTCTAATTATGATTTTAATTAAACTTATCTGAGTGTACACATGTCATGATTCTGGAATAGGTTTGCAAAAATGGGGTTTCTTTTCCCTTTCAGCCTGAAATACACCGCATGTCGTTGATCTGTTCTCATCCAACGGTCGCTGGTTTCTTTTAATCTTCCTTTATCTTTTGGTCTTTCGGTCATCATCGAATGAAACCGATTGTATGAGTGTACACATGTCATGATTCCAAAATAGGTTTGTAAAAATGGGTTTTCTTTTCCTTTCGGCCTGAAATACACCACACATTGTTGATCTGTGTTCATCCAACGGTCGCTGGCAGTCACTATCATGTGTGGCAGGTCCCATTAAAGAAATAAATGAAAAAAATGAATTATATTTATCGGATGACACCGATTGTGTGAGTGGTCATGTGTCATGATTTCAGAATAGGATTACAAAAATGGGGTTCCTTTTCCCTTTCGACCCAAAATACACCGTATGTCATTGATCTCTGCTCATCCAACGGTCACCAGAAATACAGTTACACGTAACACCATATGCCAAAAATTTATTAAATTTAAATTAGATTAAATATTGAAATTTTCTAATATAAAATCAACTAATTAAAATATTGCAATCACAGAAAACTATCTAATTATTTATTAATTTATTACTACCCATAATTTATAAAATTCTTTAAACTTTTACAATTCCACATTCGCAGTCACACACATGACACATAATGGTAATACATTTGTCATTGACATGGAAAAGTTAAGTTATTACTCTTAAATAAATCACACACATAAATTAAACATTGTTACATTTTTTTTGGTTCATATTATATGATATCACAAATTCACACATCGATTTGGCAATGTGAATGACATATAATTTATTATTTATTGTTTATTATTTTTCAATACTCAATTCTTTAGATTTATTTACAAAATTGCAATTAAACAAAGTTATGCAGACAATCTATTATCGCACACATTGATACGTGTCTCATTTCTGGAGGAAGATAGAAAAATTACAATAATTATACAATTTAAAACAAAATTATAGAGTGGAGAGTGCAGACAATCTATTATCATTCATTAAGAGTTGAACAACAAAATTTTCATTAATTATTTTGAAAACTTACATCACTAATATTATAATATACTTTATAGTTACTTTATAATTATAGAGTTTAACTTTAGACTATAGTCACACCGTAAACCCCTACAAAATGGGAAGTATCCAAACAGTTACAAAATTTATTGGCACAAGGGAACTAGTTGATCATATAAGGAAAAATAATAATAATAAACAAAATGCGAAAACCCCATTTGAAGAACAGAAACACTAAGGGTCTTCATCTTCATCCTTGTCTGAGAAGAATTATCTGTGGAGGACAATATCCCTGAATTTTTCGAGCCAAGTGTAGTTCGTCTCCTCGAAATCGTCAAGGTAAAACCACTTTCCCAGGAAGTCCCTCCCTAGTTGCACCCACTTTTGATGTCGCGTTAGCTGCATTTAATTAAGGTTTAGTAGGAATGGTTTCCTTTCCACATTGCTTCCTCACTGGATAAGATTTTCAATTTCATCATCCCAAGGGATACCCAACCCCGATTCTGCAAAGACAACGACTTGGACGTCGTCCACTAGAAATTGATTATTGAAAAAATTCCCCAATAGCATAAGCATGTCTAACTTCTCTCCTCCAAGGTCAAGAAGAGACGCTAGGAAGCGGGACCTAATGTCCGTGCTGACGCAGTATCTTTTCTCATTGCGAATGAACTCATGGACGAGCACCATCAACACAACATTGTTAATGAAAGAGCCCACTTCCTTGCAAATGGAAGTGAGAACTTCATCTGGTATCATGGAAAAAAAGGTCTTTTGTTCATCAGTGGATGTAGTTCTCAACCTAATTGGCATGTCCATCTCTACTTGCAGAGCCTCGATACCCTAGGGCCTAAACTAAAAACCTAAATCTTCAAACTACACACAGAAAATTGAAATTCTACAAATCTACAGAATCATAGATCTAAAAAATTAAAACAAGAGGGTAGAGGCTGAAAGGAAAAAGAAAATGGAAATTAATGAAGAAGCAAGAAAGAACATCCATTAATATCCCTATTCCATATCTTCCATATCTTTAGGTAAATCAATCCCATTAATGTATGTGTGTGGGAAATTACTAATATAGTCACTATACTAATAGCTACAGTTTGTACTAGTACAATTATTGAAACCGTGTGACATGTTTGATGGCTAAATAATGTCACTGTCACTCTGATAAGATATTCATTTCTTGCAAGTTATCATACCTGTTGGAATTATGATATATTTGTCATCAGTGAAAACACTTAGTGAAAACACTTATTCGATTCTGAATGCTTACCGAGCTCATCACTCAGTCCACAACCTATACTGAGCATTCACCGGTTAAACAGTTCATACCGAGCAGAACAGTGGTCACCGAGCATATGAACAGTTCAGCAGTGTTTATCGAGAAGAGCAACATTTACCGAGCAGACGGTAGTCACCGAGCTTCACCGTAACTACCGAGCCAACCGAGAAATCAGTTTCTACCGAGTCACCAGCGGTTACCGAGTGACAATATATCTACCGAGTCACCACAGCTACCGAGTTCCAAGCTACATGTCGGGACTAGTATGGACCGAGCTTCTACTCTTACCGAGAGCATGACGATGCCGAGTATTGTAGTGCATGCCAAGTATCAGAAGATCACCGAGCCAGCTTGAGGAACTGAGCTTCTACCGACTCAGTAATATTTTGTTCACTTATGCAAGGCCGACTTAGATTTAAGATTATGTTATTAATTTGTATGAGGCTGACTTTGTGAAATGTAAATTGTAATTATGGACGGTATATATATGTAATGTATTATACCATCTAATGTATGGAATCATGTGAAAGTATGGATATGCGAAATTAGAAAGAGCAGAGCAGAGACTGCAAT
>MU228142.1:2302811-2322645 GCA_018584345.1 Thuja plicata | reverse complement strand
TTTGTAAATCCTCTAACAAGGTGGACCTAGCAGTCCTAATTGCTTTTAACAGGGCAGATCATCAGAAGTGATCATTGTAAGCCTTAACCGGCCAACTTTATACTACAGTACCAAAGTTTTGTGGGTACCATCCCCACCCCAGTTTTACTTTCTATTTGGAAGGTTTCTGGGTCACCAATCTTTGTGTTATGTGTTATGAATGATTATATTTTCATGCTTGCAGTAGATTAGATGAATGAATGGTCAAAGTATATACATGTGCAGAAATGTTTTAAAAGTTTCAGAGTTACTGATTCACCCCTCCCCTCTCAGTAACTTGGTTAGTCTTGATTATTTCCAACACTTACCAACTTTGCGACTTGTATCCATTCCGTAGAATTCTTACAAAAATCAATTTCTTTCAAGAAATTGTGCCCGAGATAAAACTCTAGCCATTGATCTATGATCAATCAACAATCTTGATTAATACATTTACAATTTAGGGTTCTAAACAAACAGGTTTAAGGTACATGTTGACAATACCAATGCTCATATTTGATAGTACAATGTACATACCATGTGCAGTTGCCAAATGTACATACCACTTGTAGTTTCCAGTGACGGCGGACAACTCCGCTACCAAAGAGGTGATATTATATCAATGTGACTGGGAGTCCATAAATTGTAATTACTTTAAAATTTCATGATTTGGCAGTCGCATAGTCACACATGTGACATGATACATGCAAAAGTTAAGTAATATTAAGTTATTACTATTAAATAAATAACATAGTGTCATACATTAACATTTGTTTGGTTCATTTTCAATTTCACAAATTATAAAATTACATATGTCACACATGCATATTTTACAATTAATTCCATAAAAACAAACTGAAATAAAGTTGCAAACTTTTTATTAATATTTTCTTTAAATTTACAATATTCAGAATTTTGGACTTAGAGACTTGAAGTCCCTACAAAACTTTAAAGACAAAACCTACTAGAGTGACAATTTCAAAATGTCAGGCAGAGGCCATAGGGACACAACACTTATGAATTTACCCTCTGTCTAAGTACAACTTTTCAGAGACGATAAGCTCTGCAAATTCATACAACCATCCGTAGTCCACCAAGTAATCCAACAAAAACCATTTGCAAAGAAAATCCCTACCAATTTGCACCCATTTCCTATGGCGTGTCAACTGCTGAACATCCAGGTTCAAAAGAAAAGCTTGAATGACCACTTATTGGTCTGACTCAAAAACCTTGCGTAAATCACTTGCCTGAGGGATCCCCACCCCTAATTATCCATTAACAGAAACCTCAACAACATCACCCATGAATTCATATTTGAATAGCTTCCTTAACAGAAGGAGCATATCCACCTTCTCTCCCCAAGGTCCATAAGAGATGCCAAAAATAGGACTTAATGTCCGTCTTAACTCGGTACCTATTGATGTTTTCCAAAAATTCACATCCCAGCACCATCCTCATAGCCTCATTTGTTAATGGTCCAAACTCCTTGCAAACTAATTCAAGGGTTTTCTATGAGACCAGGACCAAAAAGGCCTTCTGTTCCTCCACAGATGTGCTTATCAAATGGATAGAAGTGTCCATCTTCAAAAAACAACTAGAATATCTGAAATTATATAGGCACAACCTAAAGACATAAACCAGAGGCAATATTTCAAGCACTAGCAAAGGAAGACCCAAACCAAAGGAGAATTGAAGAAGAAAGAAGCGTAGATCATCTATAAATAG
The DNA here is from genome assembly GCA_018584345.1 of Thuja plicata. Taxonomy (NCBI): domain Eukaryota; kingdom Viridiplantae; phylum Streptophyta; class Pinopsida; order Cupressales; family Cupressaceae; genus Thuja; species Thuja plicata. The sequence goes on along the minus strand of MU228142.1, from coordinate 2,320,902 downwards.
CCCTCAATTCTTTCTCTAACCTAATTAATTCATTTTTCCTTCAAAATTTTGTAAATATTTCATATTAAATATGCACGAGTATGTGAAATTAGTTCATTTGTCTTCAGAATTTTGTAAATCTTCATATTAAATGCACGATTGTGTGAAATTATAAATAGCCAGATTTAGTATGAGTGATAAAACATTTCTTTTATTAACGACATATGTGATATATTATCAACTGTCCATGTAAATAGATGTATAACTTGATACATGTAAATAATGATGTCATTACACAATTTCCATTAATTAGATAATGGTTAAGGTGCAGATTAATTTGATATGTGTCATCATTCTAGTGAATTCTTGGAGAACTCTGTTTCCTTCAAGAAATTGGGCCGAAATTAAACTTTAGCCATTGATCTAGGATAATCAAACGGTCTCAAATAAGACATTTAACATTATAAAATGATGGATGTTACTGTTAGGTTGTGTGACGATGTAACTTTTCATGCTTATCGATACCAATGTGTTTAATCTGCAAACAAGTTATTAGTTGGCGTTGGCCCACATGACGCATTGACGAGTCCCATCTTTTGAAAATTGCCAAATAAAATATTTATTTTTCCCATAATTAACGATAGATTAGCCAATAAAATAAATATAATTTCAAATGTCACATAAAATTTGCCAGTAAAAATATTTTTTTCCCTTAAAAAGAAAATCATTTGCCTCATATTATAATTTTTTAGTTCAAAAGCAAAAAATTTGCCTCATACAATATATATTTTCCCCACATTAATGTATTATTCGCCAGGATTTTATGGAATTTTCATTCGGTAGGGAAGAATTTGCCTTCACCTTTATATTATTTTCCTAATTTGGAAAAACAATTTTGCCATCATCAAGAAATTGTTTCCCCTAAATTAATGTACGATTCGCTAGGATTTTACACTTTTTCCTAGGAGGGGGTTTCTTAAAGTTATCCCTGCTTTTTATTTGTTTAAGTGGTACTTGGTAAAAGTTGAAAAAGAGACAGACCAGAGCTTGAGATGTCTGAGATTTGACAGAGGAGGAGAGTTTATATCAAATGATTTCAACTTATTCTACAATACTAAAGGAATTAAAAGATAGATGCCTGCTCCAAGGACTCCCCCACAGAATGGCATAGCCAAGAGAAGGAATAGATCAATAATGGATTATGCTAGAACATTGATGATAGAAAAGAATGTTTCACAAAAGCACTGGAGAGAAGTTGTAAGTATAACATTCTATACCTTCAACCGAGTACAAGTCAAGAAAGGTAATAATATTACACCTTATGAGTTATGGTATGGTTATGCACATAATATAAAATATTTCAAATTTTTGGGAGAAAATATTAGATACTGAAGGATAATAGAAATATAAAACTTGATGCTAAGAGTGAATGAAGGCATATTCTGAGGTTATTACACTAAGAGAAAAGTGTATAAGTGTTTGAATTATAACACTAACAAAGTTGTGGAAAGTGAAAATGTTATAATTGATGAATATGCAGAAAATAATGAAGTGGAATGCAAGCAAGAATGTGAAGATTATAGATCTTTCATTTATATGAATGAAGGAGGACTCAACAGTGTGCCTGAACCAAAAAAAGAAGTTGCCGAACAATAGAATGATGCTGCCGAGAAATAACAAGAAAATGCCAAGTCACAGAAAGACGTTGCCGAGCATCAGGAGGAGATTGCCAAGGAAGAAGAAGAGACAAAAATGAACCTGAAATAAATTTTGATGATGAATCTGAGGAAGAACAATGAGAGTAAAGAAGACCAGAGCATACAATAGAAAAGTATGTAATAAGACATCATAAACTAGATCAAATTATTGGAGATAAAGATTCAGAGGTCATGAAAAGAAGAAAATTGAAAAATTAGACATGCTTATTATGTGAATTTGAGCCGAAATCAGTGAAAGATGCTTTAGGTAATGAATATTCGATACTAGCCATGAATAAAGAGATTGAAAAAATTGAGAAGAACAAAAATTGGACACTAGTACCTAAACCAAAGGATAAAAATGTTATTGGAGCAAAGTGGGTATTTAGAAATAAGCTAAATGAACATGGAGAAGTTATAAGAAATAAGGCTAGGATGGTATGCAAAGGTTATGCACAAGAAGAAGACATTGACTATGCTGAGACGTTTGCCCCAGTTGCAAGATTGGAAGGAGTTAGAACTCTACTAGCTTATGCTTCTTACAAGGGATTCAAAGTATATCAAATGGATGTCAAATCATCATTGCTGAATGGAATACTGGAAGATGAGGTATGCATTGAGCAAGCTGAAGGATTTATTGATTCAAGCAAGAAGAATATGGTTTGCAAGCTACATAAGGCGTTGTATGGATTGAAGTAAGCCCCTAGAGCGTGGTATGAGAGGTTACACAATTACTTAGTCAAGATTGGATTTACAAGGACAAATGACAATGATAATCTGTACTTAAAGTCTGAGAAAGGTAAAGGGATATTGTTAGCTGAAATATTTTTTGATGATATCATATTTGGAGGACAAGATGTTTTATGCCAATTATTTGCAAAAGAGACGCAGACTGAATTTGAGATGTCTATGTTTGGAGAGATCAAATTCTTTGTTGGTTTGAACGTATATCAAATGAAGAAAGGTATCCGCATTACACAATCTAAGTATATCAAGGAGATAATGAATTTTTTTGGCATGGAGGACTCTAGACCTATAAGTAATCCTATGGCTACTGGATAGAATTTATCAAAGATTGATGAGACAACTGAAGTGAATCAAACCCTATATAGATCAATGATGGGAAAACTACAATATATTGTCCAAATTAGATGAGATATTGCATTAGTAGTTGGGATTGTTACAAGATTTTCTACAAATCTTAAAGATAGTCACATGATGGAAGTAAAAATGATTCTGAGATATTTAAAGGGAATAGAGGATTATGGATTATATTACAGGAAAAATGAGAAGTTTGAACTAAAGGTTTACACAGATGCGGATTGGGAAGGTAATGTTGATAAAAGAAAGAGCACAAGTGGAGGTGCATTCTTTTTAGGAAAGAGAATAGTCTCTTGGCAAAGCAAGAAACATAACTATATTTATCAATCTACAATAGAGGATGAATATGTCACAACAAAGGATGAATATGTCACAACATAAGTGAATTGTTTAAACATAGTGTGGATCAAGTAATTGTTGAAAGGTATGAAGGAAGAGATCACAAAACTAGTTTTTATTTTTTGTGATAACACTAGTGCTATTAATATTTCAAAGAACCCTGTGATGCATACAAATACCAAGCACATTTCCATCAAGTATAATTAATTGAGAGAGATAGTACAAGACAAATAAGTTAGACTTGAATATGTTAATACAAAGGAACAATTGGAAGATATATTTAATAAGGCTTTACCTAAGGATTTTCATGAGTATCTAAGAGGAAAATTACGGGTGATTCCCCCATCTGAGGCTAACCGAGATCACATGGAGTGGTTGCATCAAATGTATTACATAGAATATCTAAAAAATTGATGCAAAAGGTGGTCACACTTTAGGAGTTGCCTAAAGCTATGAAGTGTTAAGAAAAAGATGACCAGTCATAAGCAAAATAATCGAGGGAGCATAGAATTCAAAAACCTAACACAGAGATATCTACATGATGAAAATGTATGTCTTTGGCATTGTTGTCAAAGAGGGAGATATACTATTAGTGAAATAAGTAAGGAAACAAAGAGGGAGATATACCATTGAGGGAGATAAGGTACAGAGAGAAATATATCCTAGAGGGAGAAATATTTGTATTGGAGAGAATCAGAATGAAGCTAAGGACATTGATGAAAAACTGTTTATAGAACATCCTTTTTGGATTGTTTGTGAATCTTGCATATGTTTTTTTTTTTGCATGTGTTTTCCACCAATGCCAAAGAGGGAGATTGTTGATTACAATTGAAAAAATTGTTATATTGTCATTGATGTCAAACCTTAACTAGTAAGACAGTTGCTATCTTGTAAAGTTCCATATCAATTGATTGATGAAGAATATTTGAAAAGGAGAGATAATAAGAAGACTTGGTGAAATGGTTGAGTTATGTGAATCTACAATGGGTACTTGATGAGATCACACCTTGACAAGGTAATATATTGTTTATCTTAAGTCTAAGTGATGTTTAGATGACTACAAGACTAGTCTTGACCGAGTTACATAGATGAATATTAAGGAACTTATGTTTGTGTTGAGTGATACGAGTGTCGACTGAGCGCTAGTACATGCCAAGAAAATTTAGTGTTGACCAAGCATCAATATTTTTTGAGTGTTAGAGAATTACCAAGTTATCTAATGATGACCAAGCGGAAGAGCACAATACTAACCGAGTGTCAGTATTTTGACAATTTGAGAGAGATTTGAGATTCCAATCGACATAGTCATTTTTCTTGGGATATGTGAAGTGTATTTAAGATAAGGATGATTTTTGTGGAGAATTAAATGAGAATTTAATATATGTTTAACTATTTTTATGTATGAATTCAAGAAGGAGTTTTAGGATGTATTCTACAATGTAGATGGAAACAAAATGTTGGAAGGATTCATTGGATCTGACCAAACCCTAAAATCTATGGTGATGATTAAGTGGAAATAGATTGAGCTACCTGATTAGAGAATTATAAGATTAACCTATTTGTAGGTTATGTGTGTGGTATGAGGTTAAGTCAGTTGATTGGAAAAATCTAAGAAGGAAGAAAAGGTTGAAGAGAGCAGTACAGGAATACACAGTGGTGATTGCTTGAAGGATTTCCAAGAATATCTAAGTGATAGGAATGAAAATAGAGGCCAGTCAGTGAATTATCATTTTGAGCTATAATTGGATCTATATTTGCAAAGTGAGTTGTATGTTTTAGATCACAATTTGTTGTTACTTTCTAACCATTATATCAGCTGAAAAATCATTTTAAACAAGGTTGACCTCATAGTCATATTGTTAAATCCTTTAATCAAGGTGACATTCTAATGGAATGGTCTAATCCCTCTAACAAAGCTCACTTTTAACAGGGTGATTAAATCCTTTAACCGAGTCACATTTAACAATGTGTATTGTAACCTTTAACCGGGTTGGGTTTTCACAGAGTTCACTTCAGAAGAGTGAAAATTTGGTAGCATGTTACTAGTGGTTTTTCTAATATTGGGTTTCCATGTTAAATCCTGGTGTCATACTTGTGTGAATTTTATTTGATGTGTTTTACTATTAAGAGTTGTATATTTTGCAAGTTGTTTACATTAGGACAGTAAACTGCAAGTTTATGTTATTGATTATATGCTATAGAGACCCAGTGGATTACTAAGTGGATCTGAGTTGGTTGAAGTGTTTGAAAATTCAATTGGCACATCAGCACCTAGGATAACAGATTCACCCCCTCTCAGATTCTCTAATGATTTTAACAAGCTTTCAGTGCTTGGTTCTCAAATTATTTTTTGGTATTGTCTTGATTTGCACTCAGAAGTTGACCAACCATGTCATAGTGAACTTGCATCATTCTCATGATCTCATTATATTTTTCCAGTAGCTTCATCTCAACTTGTCTTTTGTAATCTTCTACCATTTTCTTTTCATCTTCAGAAATCCTTTTTCCTTCAATCAACTCGGTCATCCTTATCGTGTTGGTTTCAAGATATATCTTCATTAGGTCCAACTTCCTGGTAAGTGTGTCATTATTTTCCAGTAACTATTTTATAGATATTTCAGATTCATTAGTAACATTGCCTTCAGATGTTGTTTCAAGTATGTCAACTTGATCTTGTGTAAACTTTAGTTCATCATAAATTATCAGTCTAGTCCTTAAAGATCTTTCAAGTTTCTTCTTCAAATCAATGATTAACTCTCTTGCATCTTCCAATTCAGATTCAAGACCATTAAATCTTTTATAATACCTATAAATTTCCATGACTAGGATCTTTAACACTTAGGTGATCAAACCCCACAACTCAAGAGTAACAACTATGATACCAATTGTTGGAATAATGCATGGAAAGTAAGGACTGAGAGGGGAGGGGTGAATCAATACTTATCCAACTTTTATGTTAATACCTTAATTGGTTAACCATAAACTTGTTGTTATATTTTTATCGACTCCTTTGCATTGAAATAAAAATAATGCAAAGTATGTAATTCACAACATTAAAAACCATAACAAATAAACTCATAACAGAGTGATTTGGTTTTACACAAATCCTTGGTTAGAGGAAAAAAATGCGGTGGGGATGACACCCACAACTTTCACTAAAATTGCAGTATGAAAGGTTGCTCAGTTAGAGATACAAAGGTTTACTACTTCTAATAGATTACTTGGTTAAGAGTATACAAGACTTATTAGGTCTACCTGATTAGAGGATTTTACAATCTCTACACTTAGAGATGTACATGGTTAAAATATTTACAATAACAAGATTTGTTAGGATCTACCCAGTGTTGGGATTTAAACTTCACAATATAATAGTACTTAAACTATGAAATTTATATTATAATTTGCATCAAATAAATTGTTGATTTAGACTCTGTGTGTTCTGATATGTGTTACCTTAATTCTGATCTCTATAATACTTCACTATTCTGCTCTAGCTAAATCTATTCGATACTGCTCTCCTCTTTGATGTACACCTCAATACTTCAAAAAAAACATTAACTCCTTCATTAACGTCATTCATAGCTTCAACATCAATAAAAACTTCATCTTGTGAATTCATCCTTAATAAATATGAAGTTTTAACCTCTTAATCTTGTGAGTTACTTTCCAAATGATTATCCTGAACTGTTCGACCTTCTTTCTCACTCGGTGACCATGTCACTTTTACCTTGGTATTTGATGTTGTTGTTGGAAATACAAAAAACCCATTAACCATTTGATCTATGCCTTAGATCTTCATCCTGAATTATCTCAATCATTGATCATGTAACCAACTATTATTAATACTTGTAGTAATGTAATTAATGCAGTAAACATGCATTAAATGTATCCTTATCACTTTTGGAATTACTTGTCTGGCTTGGTTACATAGTCCTTCTAACTTGGTTGTGTGATCTCTCAATGCTCGGTAACTAGTAACTCGGTTTACTATGTCCACTTGGTAACAAAATATTCTCAGTATACTTAGTTCTCACTTTGTTTCTTTACCAACTGCATAAAGCTTTATGTCTTGACCGACTGCTTCGGTGTGTATTATCGACTAGTCCTTTATAAGACTTTATCCATTCACCGACTATGTTCTCCATGAATTGTAACTTTGACAAAACTAATGACAACAAAAATAACTTATTGAGGTAAGAGTGACTTTGAAAAAACTAATGACAACAAAAAATGTTTAATCAAAAAGTGATGGGTCACAAAATGTGTCCTACCTTTCTGGGTTTATGTTTCACTGATGGAGAGAAAATTATCCAAAACATTCAACACATTCATTAATCTTCCATGCCACATATGACTGAGCAGTTTAAAATGAATAGAGTGTAGGTAAGACTTCCTCCCCTCACATGTCATATACTTCATGATATACACAACCACTTGGATCCATTTAGGGTGAAAAGAAACCCTTATGGTTCATTTATTATTCACAACAAGTGGAGGATCATTAGGATGGGTTAATTGATCACTTGTTCTTTGAGCATCCTTAGTCACATGATATTCTTCTCCAATTGTCGGAAAATCTATCACCTCTAGAATTCATTCCTTTGAAGAAATAACCTTTAGTACCTTCACTCTTGCCTCTCCATTAAAATTTTTTTGAGAAAATTATGAGGCTATCTCGTCATTATACCAATTCAACCTTTGAAAAATTAGTTCAGCCATCCACAATTATGAAATTCTAGCTCACACAGAGGGTCTTGAAGAAGAACATCATGAACCGAAGGTTCATGGTGAACTCATAGACCACCCATAGTGATACTAAGATCTTAAGCTTAAAATTTATAGAGAAAATGGTGTGGAATCCTTCTTAAATAAAGAATTTCAGAAAAAGGGTACCCAAAATTCACTCTTAACAACCTTCCTGTAACCTTTCTACAATTTTTCTTTCTACAACCAAGAACTCTAAAAAGAACTGTGTATGTATCTTCCATTTGTTTAATAAATTGTAATTAAACATTCAAAGTTATGACACCTCGAAGAAATACAATCACATTTTAAATGAAGGTAGAAGGAAATATGATGAAAACTACAAAAGGCCATGACAACATTAAGATTTCAAATTGCGCAGATGGTGACATTAAAATCCATATAAAAAATAAATTAAATCACAAAATGACGTTGCAATGACATGCTGGTACAAAAAATTCTCTCAGTTGATGTGGATATGAAAAATAATTGTACTCCCCTCCCAACCTAAATGTTTGATTGTGACACACATGCAGAGGTGAAAGTATAAGAATTAGAAAGGTAACTATGATATTTAATTATTTTAAGTAGTTACGAAGAAATACATGAATTTTAAAATTAATGAATATACCTGAATTTAAGTAGTAGCTATGATATCGAGTATGCGTACCTAAATTTTTTCCATTAATGCACATTGAGTGAAGGACAAAGTCAAGTAGTAAATGCAATTAACAATCTATAATAACCTAAATTTGGTCTAGTCTAATTAGAGGCCTAAATCTTAATCGATCCACAGGTCCTAATCATGACATAAAATCCAATTTCAATCCTAATTGTGTACTTAAATGAGATTGATTTAATTACATATTTCATCAGAAATAGGAAATCAAATAATCAAACATTGGAGAAGAGTGAATTAATTAAATCATTAATTAATCCTAGCCTAATTAATCAAATAAAAATTAAAAATCCACATAGCTAGAGTTATTGATTAAATGAAACTAATTAATTGTTCTAAAAATCCACATCAACATGGCTTAAAAGTCAACTCATTAACCAATCAAATGAGAGGACATGGATTTCTAAAGATTGAATGACAATAACACATCTTCAATTCAATCTCAACCATTGAATTCAAATTCAAATATTTCCCTCCAAAAGGAAATATATAAAACCAATCTCAATCAAAGCATATGACATATAAATCATTCATTGCATAGACATAATGCTAATTTTCATTCTAAGATAGTGCATTCAAGTAATAAGGTTATGATAGTATGATTCTAGAGAAATTTAGCATAATTCCATCTTTTTTGTCACAATTGAAATCCATTAATTCATTTAGGAGCATAATTGAGATCATCTTAGCTTGCAAAACGTCATAATTAGATGCATTTGAGCATTTTTTATTGAATATTTCATCATAAGACTATCTATTCAATATGAATTAGTGCTAATATGAGATTATTTTATGTAATTCTATTGGATCTTCTTATGTAGGGAGCAATAGGATTATTTTAGTATTTTAATGGCTTGAATTTCATTAAATTTTATGCTAACATACTAATGTAATATCTTATTGACTATTGTGTGGCAGAATTGCCAATAAAAAATAAAACACATCACATTTTTGGTGTTCATCATGGGGCTACGAGCCCTCATTTTTGTGATTTTCTTCAAATTCTATTTTGTAGGACATGAGGTAGACAAAAAATGTCATTTTTGGAAAAAAAATCATCATTTATGGAATTATTCCATCATTTCCGGCTTTTCTTTAGTCGTTTCTTATCTTTATTTCATAATTTCCTGTCAATCTTTGGTCATTTCCAGGAAGGGTAACATCACTGAGAAATTTTTATTTATTCGTTTCCTAAAAATATTCAGTTATTTCCTGTGTATTTAGTCATTTACATTAAACATTGGGTTGTCTCCCATGTCATTAGTCATTTGCGGGAAAGGTTGGGTCATTTTCTACAAATAATCATTTCAATCACTGTTTCATCATTTTTGAGTCAGGATGACAAAACAATGAGGGATTTCTTGATCAAATTTATGTGCTAATGGCTAATGATTGATTTTTTTGGCTTCATCATTTAAACAAATTAATAATTTCCTAAAGGATGTTGTCAAAGACTCAATTGACAAAGATTTGAAAACAAATACAAACTACTAAGGCTCGTCATGCAGGCTGCCTTGGCGATCAAATAAACAATGTCTTTTGAAAATATCTTTATGCATTTAAGTGGAATTTGAATTTGATTCTTAATCTGATCAGAGGATTATTCTCTTTTCCCATTGGGAAAATCAGAAACTCAAAATTTAGATTAAATTTTGAATTTAAAGTCTTGGAAATTGAACCTTGTTCGGCGTGTTTGGGAAAGGTGACAAGGTAGGGAAGTATGCTATTTTCCCATTGGAAAAATTAGAACCCTAGACCTTTGAATCTAATCTAATTTCATTCTTGTTTCAATATTTAGAGGGCTTGGTGGTGGAGGTTAAATACCTCCTTAGAAGGACCCAAGTGAGGACAAGTAGAAGCCAACCCTTCTACCTCACTATAATCAAGACACTAACTTGAGATGAAATCTTGGAAGACTTGATCATTTCTATCCTTGGACCATTTTATTGATCCTTCCTTCTGTTAGTTCCTTTTCTTGCAGACATATGAAATACTCTTGATGAGCCTGCTCTATTTGTCCCAAAACACTGATCAAGCAAGATACAAAACAACTTAAACAAAGTTTTTAAACTCCCTACACTTTGAGCTCCATAAACTCGAGTGGGAATACCCTTTTGAATAAGAACAATCAAACCACAAAGTAGTTCTAGCAGATAAAAATGGAATTAAAGAGATTATTTTTTGTAACATTTATTTGGCAAATTCTAACATAATAACAAAGATCAATTTCATTGTGATATTCACCTATTCCAATGGAGACCATACCAATGCTTTATCCTAGGGTATGGCGTCACTATGAATGTTTATAACCAATTTTGTCATGAATATGAACTTAAAACAACTACAGATCTGAAATGAAAATAGATACACCTTGCATATCAAACTTCACACATATAGTAAACTAATTCATCAAATTCATTTGATACTATGAACCTTACTGAAATAATCCTAAGGTGTTTTTAATCTTTCCTTGAAAGAACCCTAAGACAATTCCAAAATCTGCCTAACAAACACATAAATTGAACATTCCTTGAGTATTCAATTTAAAAAAAATTCAGAACATAGTAATGAAGACAAGTACTCATCATATGCTTCAGAAACTATTGATGGATCTTATTTTTAGTCATGTCAAAAATAATTACATCCAACAATGAAGCTTCAAAACCCTACTCAAAATATATTGGTCTTAAACCAGAATTTTACAATTCAAACTTATCTCCCAAAATGAAAAATGGCTATCCTTTTCCCAGTAGTATTGGAATCCTTTTGTAACTAAGGATGCAAAAAGCTATAGAATACATGGGAAAGATTTACAAAATCTTTGCAACAACTTTTTAACTAACATAAGAACTGAAAATATCATAGAACATGGGTGGCAGCATTTAGGCAAAGTCTAAGTAAAATGTTGTTGCACTTTTAAAATATCTTTCTTATCCTTTCAGCTTCGCTTCCCACCTATTCACCTCCTTGGCGGTGGGCCAATCAAAAGTCTTTTCCTGCTCCAACTTAGTAACAACTTTTGTCCATCTTCCATCCATGGTTGTTCTAGTCTCAACAACAAATTTTGTCATATCTACTTCAACCTTAAAAAGGTTATCAATCAACTCATTGCAATACTCTGCATTGGTATCGTTTTCTAGGAATTTTTTTATTTCTTCATCTTTGAATATGCCATCAAATTCTGCTTTCCAATCTGATTTTAGTTTTAATACACATGATTCGTCATAAATTTTTGGAACTAATGGAGAGCACTGATCACCAAATAACTGCAACTTGTTACCAATTAGCTTAGCTTTGCCATTAAAGAAAGAATAAGTATCATTCATTTCACTAATTATCTCAATAGTGTCAGATACTTTGTCAGGAAATTCATCACTATACAAGATAGCTGTCTTCAATTTATCCATCATTGTGGATTTTCCTGACCAAAACTTGAAAGTGGGCTCCAAAAATGTCATGACTTCAGCTGCTATCTTTGAGGCTTCCTGTAGCAAGCCATATAATGTATACACTACTTCAGTTTTTCCCTTTAAAACATCAATCCGATGTTATAATATAGGAAATGTAATAGACACAATATCAATATTTTTCCCCTTTGATAGCTCTTTAGATTGGTATTTTACCAGTGTTGAGTCCTCTTTTGTTTCCACTGCAACATTTGTTTCATCTTTTGATACCTCCTTGGGGGCTACATTCTTCTTATTTTCTTCCAATTCTTCCTTTAACTTTGCTATTTTCTCCTCCAAGGTGTGGTTACGAACCACTACTTCTTCATGCTTCTTTTCTAGGGCCACCATTTGACCAAAATTTGTCTCATATCTTTTTGACAAATCCTCTATTTTTGCTAGATTTATGAAGGATACCTAATTCATAAGCTAGGCGATCTCAGTATCACTGGTATTCTGTAAATTCCAAATCATTCTATTAGCTCTCTTCTCCTCACTTATGGTCATAACCAAAGGCTTTTGTGTAGCAGGGGCCAAAGACCAAATGGCTAAAGTCTTAGACTTAGGATCAAATCCTGATCAATTCAAAACCTCATCAATTTCAATCTTTATTTTCATCAGAGGGTCTTCTTTCCTTCTAATTTTATCTATAATAAATGTGGACTGTAAGTCCCAACCAGGCATCAACAATACCCCACTATTTTGTACCAGAAATCTTCCCTGATCCACAGTGATCAATTCACTCTCAGGATCATAATCCTGGAGTGTCTTCACAATCTCTTCATTTTTTTCTTCTTGCACTTCACCTGTGAGCATGCTTTGCCTTAAATATTTTTGCTTCATTTTGATCAGGAAGCTCTTGAATTCTTCAGATTTTATGAATTCATCATCTTTCATGAATTCATTAGCCATTACAACTCTCTCATCATCTTCTCCAAATAATACCATTTGATTATCTCCATGACCTTCAGCTTTTGGCTCTTTTTGCATTTTCCTTTTTGACTTAAAGTATTTGTGATGCTTTTCTATCACAGCCTTGGCCATACTCTTCCTGTCCTACACTATTTTGTGCTCTATTTTTTGTTTTTCTTGGGTGCCTCTCTAGAAGAAGTAGCCTCTTCACCAACCTCTTCTTCTTCTTGATGTTGTTCTTCCTATTGTTCCAAATTCTCTTGATCATGTAATGCAACAACAAGAGGAGATCCTCGGGATTGTGCATCTTCAACACTGAACTGTGGTACTTGCGCCATTAATGTGTCATAAGAATTAAGCATCTCTTCCATTCTTTGCATGTATGGGAGGTCAGGGAAAAAACTAGAAAAAGTTTTGTCTGATTCCTTCCAATCAGCTTCTTCCCTAAGAAGGTCCTTCCATTTCCTTCTCCTCTCCTAGGCTTTATCTTTATCTAACTTTTTCCTCATAATATCTTCATCATCTAGTGGCTCATGATCTCTAATTTTTTGCCAAGGAGTCATAGACTTCAAGGCTATTTTTATAAATTGTTCTGGATCACAGAACTTGACAGATGTTGTGGACATTTTATACTTCTTCAGGAAATCATTGATCAGATCAAAAAATTTCTTCCCAATAGAGAAATCAAAACCCACCCATAACCTAGGGGTAAAAGTACCCTTTTTGTGTCCATCTAAAAACTCCTTATCCACCCAAGTAATTTTCCAAATGAATTCTAAAAATGCAACCCTAAGAGGAAAAAATTTAGGGAGAATGCGAGGTGGTTGTGAACATCCATATACCCTTATGATAGTAACTTGGTCAAAGAAGAAAAAATCACCCTAGTTATGAGTAATTGGCCAATTTTGAACAAATTGCCAAGGTATTAAAACTCTTCTAACCTCAATTGGAAACCTCTCCCTATTTGTTCCCAATAAATCAAAAATTGGATCCACAATCCAATTACAGAAACATACAAAAGATGAACTCACAGATGAACTATCCCATACCTGGGTCCACCTTTGGATTGGCACACAGACACCATACTCTAAATCAAACATTTCAATCTTTTTATGCATGGAATCCTTGTTAAAATATAGAATCATAAACATTAAATGTGAATAATGTTTAAAAGTTGGTACAGGGGCATCTGATTGTATTTCTACCAATGCAACATGTATAGCCTCAACTATGTATCCCACATAGTCATAATCTGTATTGACCTTTGGGTGCTAGATATTCATGGCCATCATGAGCACATCCTGAGGCACTTTAGAATCTTCATCAAAACCTAGTACTCTGGGTAAGCCATATACTGTGCATTTTATGTAATGGTGGAAGAGGGATATATCAAAAGGCATTTTAATATTATCTGGGACTTTCACCAAATTTCTATCTACCCTGGGCATGAATCTGGGCATATCAAACTTCTTGATCAATTTCTCTCTCTTTTTGTAATCTGCCTGTATTTTTTCCAAATCAATTTCTGTGCATAATGCACCAGTGATTCCAAAGACCTCTGCTACTAATCTCCTATTTATGGATACTAGGGTCTCTTTTTTTTCTTCCTAATTACCCTAGCTACTGGGAAATAATTCTTAGCTAGTTCCTTTATAAGGCCTATATCAATATATACATCAAGCACAATTAACTTTGCCATATTTAGTTCCCAAGGATTGCAAATAGGAACTACTTTAACCCTATTATTAAAAAAATAATGTAATAGAGTATTACTAGAGAAATTTGGAGTGATAGGATTTCTTCACTGGCACCATCTATCCTTCCATTCATCCCAATTGGTGTCGTTTGCATTCAATGTTCTGGGAAACAACTCAGCAAATTCTTCCACATACTTCTTTACTACAACTTTCTTATTCTCAGAACCTTGTGAGGCTGCACTGGTGGTAGCTTGATTCATCTTTTTTGTTATAATACAATCTCAAAATGAGCTTTGTTGTTTTCTCAGAAATTTGTAAAGGTAAAAATGAGAGTTATACTAAAAACAAGCTCAATCATTCATATTTATAGCCATCAAATTGGCATCTTGTCCACTTTAATGCAAATTATCGCACTTGTAGTGTCATACAATCATCTTTCTAAAACTAATGCTGCCATTAATTCACACTCCTTCATCCTTGCTGGAACCAAGTACACACTTTTACCTTTTTTGCATTCATAGCCCAGGAATGAGCCACTTTTCAACTTGTCACTCACTCGTTGTACTAGATTTGTATTCACAAATGTCCTCGCGAGTGAGCGATAAGACCCTTCTTTACAAATAGTCATGCACTCGCGGTCTCTTTTTGTATGGACTTGTATCCTTTGTGAGTGAGAGATGACCTAAATAGAAATTTGATCATTTACTAATCGCACACTTTCTATCCCTTTATTCGTCATATTTACATCTGTGCGAGTGAGTGGTGACATACTTCCTTTCATCAGTCACAGGCTTGATGCTTAACATTTCATCTTCTTCAAACCTGCATGAGTGAGTGAGTACAAATCCATTTCTCAAGATTTTTCTGGTCGCATACTCGCCAGCCTCCAACTCATCATGTTTGAAACTGAGCGAGTGAGCGATGATTAAGACTGATCATACATTACCTTCCTCTCGTACACTCGCCATGCCTTTTTAATCTATTTTCTTACCTTCGCTAGTTAGTGATGATCCATATTACCCATAATCATGCACTCGTGCATTGAAGTTTCTTATGAGTGAATCCTCCACGAGTGAGCGAGTATCTTTCAATAATCCTTTAGCAGTTCACAAGTCACATACTCGCTGATCCCTTTTGACCTGACTTTGTTTAATAGCGATTGAGTGACAATTTTCCCTTTCTCTTTATCACACACTCATGAGCCCAAAAACTTAGACAAAAAATCATTGGCGAGTGATTGATAATGAATATGATCTTTTAGTCGCATACTCGCGCACCTCATAACCTTGAAAGCTTCTAGCGTGACTGAGCGACAAGAAATACTTAATCACCCAATAATACTACATCACCTACGTGCACAGAAAAAAATACATTAGTTAAAAATTCAGTGAGTGAGCGGCCAACCTGACTTTATAATGTTCACTCATTCGAAGAACAAATGTTCACGACTTAAAACAACCATGACTGCGCGATGTGCCAAAAAGATAACCGCTCACTTACTCGCTGAGCCAAATCATTGCAACTTAAGAATTTCACGACTGCGTGACAAACAAAAAACCTCATAACATCGCACAGTCGCTAATAAAAGACTTGACTTCTTTACACACACTGCGACTGTGCGATGACCCTTTTAACCACCATGTCACTCACTCGCATAACAAACTTGCCTAACTTTTATATGACCGCGATTGTGCGATGACCGACCCAAAAATGACTCGCTCACTCATGGGCTCAAAAGACCACTCAAAAAGAAGAGTGCAACTGCACGACCAACCTTGATATAAGACAAACTGAAGGTTTATCCCTTTTTGAACCCTTTTCTCATAAAAAGACATAGATTTGAACCAAAATATGCGGGAACAAGGCCAATGTTTAAAATTTGAAAATTTTCAATATACAGTGCTAACAATGGCTCTGACTAGGGAAAGTCAATCACAAGATTAACATTACAAACCAGAACTTTGGGAGGTAGACCGCAAACTGAAACAAAACTATACATGCGCACACAAAAAAACTAGAACATTAAACAGGGAAACCCTAATCTATTGTGCATGGAACAAAATAATTTATGAGAAATAGTGCCTTTGGAATTGTCCATGCACTGGAAATTCCTGTATCTTACCAATAGAGTCCTCCAGAAAGTATGGGTCTTGACCATGAAAATATTGAACTACAAAGGGGCCCATCCATAATGATTCAAACTTACCATGTTTTCCCTTTTCTTCTTTTCTAACATTCCATTGAAGTACCATCTCATTGATTTGGAACTTTCTTTCAGTAGCTATTTTATCAAACAGGTACTTAGACTGTTGTTGGAGCTTCATATTTCTTTTGTGTGCCTCTACTCTTATTTCTTCTAATTCCACTAATTGATTCATCCTTTCCATCATGGGTTCTTTTTTTTCAAATTCTTCCTCTTGCAGAAATTTATATATAGGTAACAAATTATTCAGAGGCAATCTTGCCTGAGTTCCATAGACCATTTCAAAAGGAGACACCCCTATTTCTCTCTTTATTGTTACCTTGTCAGCCCAAAGGGCTAACTTCAATTTTAAATTCCAAGATTTTTTTTAAATTTTTCTCCAAAATCCTCTTAATGATTTTCACGATGCTTTTATTTCTAGACTCAACTTGTCCATTTGCTTGAGGATGATATGACAAGGAATAAGATACAATAATTCCATAGTCTTGACAGAATTCTTTAAGCTCCTCAGACCTAAAACACATGGCATTGTCCATGATTAACTTAGTAGGTACACCAAATTTTGTTAAAATATTGTCCATTAAGAAATCCATTACCACCTTACTGGTTTCCCTTTTTGATGGGATTGCTTCTATCCATTTTGTGAAATAGTCTATAGCCACTAGAATCCAACTGTGGACTCCACTGGATTTTTCTGTAAACTCCCCAATAAAGTCAAGACCCCATTGGGTAAAAGGTGCTTCCATAGTCATTGGATTCAAAAGTAATGCTCTTGAAAATTTTATTTTGGAGGAGAACCTCTGACATGGTTCACATCTTTGTACAAAGTTTTGAGTGTCTTTAAAAAGAGAAGGCCAATAGAATCCATCTCTGATGATTTTGTGAGATGTGGTCTTCGCAAAGTGATGCCCCCCACACACACCACTATGCATTTCACTCAAGACCCTTTTAGATTATGATTCATCTAAATAGAATAATAAAATTCCATCCCTGTTCTTCCAAAATAAATCACCTCGTATCAATACATATCTTTGAGCCTGCAATTTTAGAGTCCTTTTCTGATTATCTGACATGTATTTGGGACTGTATGCACCCTAAAATGGTCGCCTAGACTATGAGCCCCATTTATCATTTATCAATTTATCAAATTCCTGAATCAATGCTTTGTAATATTTTCAATTCAAATCAATTTCCTTGATCAAATCATAATTAATTTAATTATTTCAATATTTCCTAAGGTTTGATCATTTTTTCAATAATATTATTTAATTAAAAGAAAACATCTCTTTTTATTA